>PVJX010001827.1:0-131190 GCA_004027295.1 Dolichotis patagonum
CACAATAGTATTAAGCCATACATAGAGTGAAAGAATTACAGGGCTTTATGAACCGAATAACAGAAAATGATCAATGGGTACTATAATATCTCATTTTTGATAAAAAAGAAAATTGTTTGAACTATCACACATACTCAGAAGTCCTACCATGCCTTTTTTGTTCTACTACCATTGGTTCTATCCACCACATTGTGTCTCACTGGAATTTGAACATGTGTGATAGTTCAGGAGACGCTCTTGCTTCTGGTTTCCCCGCCCTGGGGTGGCCACAGCTCCCCACACCACAGTCACTCTCCAGGGAGGCAGGCTGCTTACTGGTTGGCTCGGCGCCCTAAGTTCCAGCATGGCGCGGATCCCAGGAGACGCTCTTGCTTCTGGTTTCCCCGCCCTGGGGTGGCCCTTGCCCTACTCTTTATAGGTGATTTATTCTAGAGATTTATTCTAGATATATTGATGTACAGTGTTCTGATTTCTTTTTATAGTTACATAGTATTCAATTTAGCCAATCATCCAATTTAAGGAGTTGTCCAACAAATGGATATTTGTTTTCTTTTTTTCTTGTGGTTTTGGGCATCAAACCCAGGGCTTCATGCAGACTAGGCAAGTGATCTACCTCTGAGCTATATTTCCAAACCAGTTTCAATCTTTTTGTTGTTATAAGTAATTGCATCTGCTGGGCATGGTAGAGCACATGTGTAATCCCAGCACTCTGGGAGGTCCAACAGAGAATAAAAAGTTTGATTCCAGAGCAGAGCAATTTAGCAACTTGACATTTCAACATTTTAAAATTTTTTTAAAAAATTAAAAGGGCTGGGATGTAATTTAGTACAAAGGCCCCGATACCACCAAAACAATAGTAAAAATAATAACAACAACAACAACAGTGGTACAATTATAACCTTGACGTTAGGGCATTTTGCTTTTGCCAGTGTGTTCTTGAGATTGAGGAAAGGTACGTGTAATTTGTTAGATACTTGTTGGAGTATCTTCCCTTGGAGTCCAATCATCTTGCATTCCAAATAACCATATGGGAGAATTCTTGTAACTTTCAGTAACAGTTACCAGTTTGATAGGGGGAAAGTGGTGTCCCCTAGTGCTTCCATTCACTTTTAATTTTTTCTTGTTTGTTTGAGACCAGATCTCACTACTGTATTTTGAACTCACTATATGCGCTGGGCCTGGTCTCAAACATGTGGTGATCCTCCTGCCTCCTGGGTGCTGGGATGACAGGTCTGCACCACCATGCTTGGCTCTCTCCTACTACCTTTACTTTGTGTGTTTTTGTTTTGTTTTGTTTGCTTTGTTTTGGTCCTCTAGTGCTGAGGACCAAATCCAGGGCCTCTTGTACTCTAAGCAAGCGATCTAAGCTATATCTCTAGTGCTTGTTAGTGTTTGTCTTAGTTACTTTTCTCTCATTGTTGAGACAAAATACCTGACACCCAAAGTTGGGAAAGGAAAGGTTTATTTCTTACAGTTCTTGGAGGTTTCAGTCCATACTCAGTTGGCTCCAAGGCAGGGTGGCATGGCAGGGCCTCAGTTCATGGCGGCTGCAAACAGCAAGTGCTAACTGGCAAGACAGCGAAACACACCTTCTTCCTGTCATTACATCACATCCTGGCCCCACCCCTAGGCGGGTGTGGCACTCACACTACCAATCCAAGCGCTAGACAATGAACCAATCACAAATGCATAATGCATAATTGCAAATGCATAATTGCAAATGCATAATGCCTGAAATGCATAATGCATGCAAATGCAAATGCATAATTGCATGAAGCTTGGGGGCCACAGACATAAACCATGACAGTGTTTTTATTGTGAGTGAAGTTGAGTACTTTTTGTATATTTAAGGGCTGTTTTCCCTCATAATTTAGTGAGACTTTCTCCAAATAATAATAAAAAAAAAAAAAAAGGCCTAGGAATATAGCTCAGTGTCAGAGCACCGCAGGGTTTGATCCCCAGCACTGGTTTTTTTTTTTTTAAGTTATTTTCATTTATTATTCAGTGAACCATCTGACCTCTTCTTTTGCCCATTCTTGAGAGCTTGTTTGGAGGTTGCAGCAGCGAAGCGCAGCTCCTTGTTCAGCCCTGACTGAGGAAACTGTCCTCCTCTATGGGGTGGTCATCTTCTTCAGCTGAGCACCTTTCCGAGGAACGCACGTGAATTGATGAGGGAGGAAGAAGACACCCTCCAAGCCAGCCAGATCAGCTGAATCGACCCAGGCAATCAATAGGGTGACAGATGTTGAAGCCAGATCACCCGTACATCGACTGCCCATCCTTCTTTTCGGTTATTACTCTTGTAGATGTTTGAAAATGCTTCATGGATCATGGATATTTGCTCTTTGTGACAAAATTTGAAGATGCTTTTTCTTGTTTTGTTCATTACTCCATTTTAAGAATCACCATGTAACTTATATACTGTAGAATTTCCCCCTTTTAAGGACAGAGTTCAAATTTTTTCAATTGTGTAACCCACCATGACCACAATCAAGACTTTTTGTTTGTTTGTTTTGCGCCAGGAATGAAACTCAGGACCTTGCACTTGCCAGGCAGAACTATATATACCCCTGAGCTATATCCCTGGCTTAACAATCAGGATTTGAAACAGTTCCTGTCATTTGCCTGTGACTCTGCCTGTTATATTCTATTTTGCTATCATGTTGCACGATTTTCTAAGCTACCACAGACATGATTTAATGCAGCTTATCTCCACAAATATGATTATTTTTGTGTTTTAAACAAAGCAGTTACTCTTCATGAACACAGTGTGTTCTACTTGGTGAGGGGAGGACGCATTATTATAACTAACATAGATATATACTCTGTTTTAGAAATTCCTATAGCAAATCTGGATAGAATTGTTCTTTTTTTATTTGACAGGTCATGGAGCAAGCAGTAGGCTGAAGAGACAACAGGAGTTTTGGTAGTTTTGTTGCTTCCAGCACACTGCTGCAAGGGATGAGTATGCTACTCCAAAACATGCCGCCTCAGCACGAGGCTTGTTTTGAACCACAAGCAATTGAAGAGCAGCACACTCAAGACGAAAACTAAAACTAGTGCATAAATTTCTCTTTTGAGGGACAGGGGATGTACCTCGATTGAGGAGTAGGTGCCTACTTAGTGCAAGGCCCCGGTTTGCTCCCCAGTACTACAGGGCTGAAAAACTCTTTGTAAAGTAAATTTACATTTATAAAGGAAATTTCCCTTTATACAGGTGTCTTTCTCTTCTGTGTCAGAGGAGAATGAGAATTATTAACACTGATGGGTTGAATCTACCTGAAGAATTTTACCAAACCTTTATTGGTCATTCATGTGCTAGTCAGTTGTTTGCTTTTTGGTTTGTTTGTTTGTTTGTTTGAGATAGGGTTTGGCAGCATAGTGACCAGGCTGGCCATCAGCTGACTGCTGGCCCAGTCTCCCTCAAACTTGGTGCTCCTCCTGCCTCAGCCTTCTGAGTGTTGTTTACAAGCAGCATGCCACCACGCCCGGCCCTAGTCAGGTTTGTACAACCCACACTCACTCTACCAGTGAAACTCCAGTTCGTTTGTGGACAACCTCTTTCCCCCACCCCGCCTCTTGTGCACATACTTCTTTTCTCAGTCCCATTGATTGGTCCCAGCCACTGCAGCTAAGAATATAAAAGGAAAAAGTTCCTCTCCTGCCCTTGTCCACATCACATGACCTTTGTGAGTGTAGTGGGAACTGAGTTCTATTTGTTGTTGTTGTTTGATTGATTGCTTGTTTGCTTGTTTGTTTGAGACAGGATCTCACTATGTTCATGCTGACTTTGAACACAGTATGTTGCCCAGGTTGGCCTCAAAATCTTCCTGCCTCAGTCTCTAGAGTGCTGGGAATCCAGGCATGCGCCAGCATGCCTGGTTCTGAATTCTGTTTGTTTTTGACAGCAGCAACCAGTGATTAGCAAAGTTCAAGAACCTGGTGTTATATTTCCCAATGTTTAAGAGCTCACTCTGCAGGAGTGCCGTCCTAGACCACAGGAAGTTTCATAAGTCAGCATCAGAGCTTGTTTTCTGTTCCTCTCCATGGGTGTTACAGCACAGGTCCCACCTACTCCAACCCCCAACCCTCTTTTCTTTGTGTTGTAACCCAGTGCAATGGGTTCACATCTTAGGGTGTGCAAACCCAATGAGTACAAACAGAAGTTAAGAGTAGGGAGAGATTTATTCCTTGCAGTAAGTAAGGATGGCATTGCTCTCCTGAACAGAGAGAGCAGGGGTATTTTACTGGGGAACTTATACATTTTCATATAGGAAATCACATTAGGATTGGGCACATTGCCGACGTGCCCAGTTTAAGGCACACACTTGTGAGTATCAATTTAGGGTCATAGATCACATGTTTAAAAAGGAAAGATGATGGACTGAAACACTTTCCAGCAGAGAATTTAGTGTTGTAATGAGCAAGTATACTCCATGTTGCCTAAAAGAATGAGTCAAAATGACTCATCAAACTTGACTGGTTCCTGTAAGTTTCTCCAAAGAGTTTTAGCTGAAAGGAAAGAAAGAACAACTTTGGCTTCTCCGTTAACGGGCCTGCACGGGAGTAGCAGCCCTGCCCTGCCCTGTAAGTGTGTCTGCCTCCCTTAGCAGCTAACGTGTCATGATCTGATTCAGTTTCCAAATTTCTGGCAGATAAAGTCTTACCTACTCAGTTTAATTTTTTTACTCTATTTTATTTCAAAGAAAAAAGAAGAAAAAAACTAAAAATTTCAAAACACATCAGTCAGAGAGTTTATCTTTTCAAGTCCTTGATTGTCACCTAGCTGGTCAATTTTTCTTTCCAATTTTTTTCTTCTTTCTTTTTAATCAATCTCTCTTCCTTCCTCCTCCTTTTCCCTCTCCCTCTCTGCATTGGGAATAGAATCCAGTGAGTTCATCCCTAACTTCTCACTTTTTTATTTCTAATTTTTCTCAATATTGCATGTTTGTTGCAGCCTGCAAACAGACCTTTCTTTTCCCTAACTTCCTATTGCCTACCTCTTTTCTATTTGTCTCTTTTAAGAATCAAACTGAATCCCACCTCCTTTGAAGCATTTCCAGACCTAAACTTATCACTTTCTTTTGATCTTTGTGTTACAGCTTAAAACATTCATCTTGGATTTATTGATTGGCTAATCACAAACCTCTGACATTATTATGTAAGTGTTCCATAGGTTATGTTTTTCTCTTCAACTAACTTGTAATCTTTTGGAGGACGGGTACCTGTCTAGCATTTCTTTTATGTCTTGTGCCACTTCCAGGGTGCTATGGACCTAGTGAGGGAAGCATCAGTACCACAGTAGTGAAGAAAGGATGGCACCGCACTGACATGGCACAGTGCAGAAGGAGCTTGCCGAATGGTCTCCTTCGGCAGTCCTTTTTTTCTGTACACAATGTGTGCTTCCCTGTTTAAGCTGCCCCTCCAAAATAAAAATTCTGCATCTACCATTAGGTCTCTACTTGTAAATAAGGGTACACATCTCCTTGGAATGCCTTTTTTCAACAGTAGTACCAATAAAGGATTTCTACTTATCTAAACCTGTTGTCATAGAGAGATTTCAAAGATTATGTTGAGCTCTGGGTAGAGATAATCCTATACTGAAAACAGACCTGTACCTTGTATTTGTGACAATTGTCCCATCTAGTCACAGGATACTGTCCATTTCTCCCTCCGCCTCTTAAGATGAGTGAAATATCAGTTCAAGATTTCAGCAAATGTTCTTTTATTGCTCCTAGATTACAAAATAAATATGTCTGTAGAGAAGTGACCACTAGACAAGTGGGTGGTGACCCCTGAGGACAGCCATATTCTTCCAGCCACAGCTCTGCCAGCAGAGACAATACCGGCATCAAGGGGCCATAATTTGGGCAAAGGTTCCACGGTAAGGAAAGAATTCAGGTTCTCTCTGTGTGGACCAAAAACTGGGACCAAAGAACTAAAAGCCCTAATAATCATTGAGGGTCAGGAAGGGCTAAAATTAGTTGGAAGAACTGATCAAAGTACATATTGGAAAGCTTAGTGTCTTGGTCAGTTGACTAAAAACATTTTTTTCTCTTATTTAAAAACTTTGAAGTTGGACGTGATGGGGCATGCCTGTGATCCCAGCATTCTGGGAGGCTGAGACAGAAAGATCAAAAGTTTGAGTACAGCCTGAAGAATTTAGGAATTTAGTGAAACTCTGCCAAAAAAAAAAAAAAGCTGGGATGTAGTTCAGTGTGAAGGTTTGAGGCTCAACCCCCAGTATCGATAATAAAACAAAACAAAACCAACAACAACAACAATAAAAACCTTAATAGGGGCTGGAGGTGTGGTTTCGTGGTAGGGTACTAGCTTAGCATGCTTGAAGCCCTGGATCTGATCCCTATCACCACAAAATACAAAAACAAAAACCGTTTTGACTAGTAAATATCTCTCACCCTCATGCACCCTCTTACAACACTCTCCGTATCACTCTACTACAAGCTGAGAACGTAGTTCAGTGGTGGAGCTCTTGTCTAGTTTGCATGAGGCCCTGGCTTTGATCATCTGCACTGGGGAAGAAAATTGGTTCACTGCTAATCCCTTCTGGCTGGCAGAAACCTTCAGGATTTTCTCTGAGGCAGACTGACCTCACCCTTACCCTCAGTGGGTTGAGCACCCAAGGTGGTATCACACAGTGGTTAGCAGGGTTCACTTAGGACTGCTTTGTCACCATGGCTGTGACATGGACTCCACCTTGCCCTTTCTTGGGGCAGGGAAGGGCATCTGAGGGTCATCTCAGGATGACTTCCTGTAGACTAAGCTCCCAGAAAACTGATACACAGCAAGAGCTCGAATCATGGATTGTGAAGTCTTTCCTTATCTGAAGGATCTTCTTTGGGAACTAATATTTTGGAAATTAAAAAACACTATACCAGCTGCTTCAGGTTTTTTGTTCCCCACCAGACTTTTTCATTGAACCTGAATAAACTAGCACTTTAATGAGGACAAAGTGTGGTTATCCAGTAAAACTCACAACTCTCTGAGGAATAACCCACCTGCTTAAGTTTCTTTTATTTCTTTTCTTTTCTTTTTTTTCTTTTCTTTTCTTTTCTTTTCTGATTAAGTTTCAGTTTCAAACAGGAGTCCTGGATTTTTTCCAAAATGATCCAAACGTTAAAGCTGTTTGTTTTTCCTCATCCACAAGAAGCTAGAATTCTCTACTGTTTCATTCATTTATTTAAACTTGGCTTAAATCATAAAAGTAAATCTTCAACTGTGATCTTTACTTAGGTAATTGAAAGTAGAAATTACCAACGAACATCTTAGACTCCAGTAGGTTTGTATGGTATTACTTTACAAAAATTTTACAAAGCTATATCTTTAAAGAAAAGTTTTAATCTTTTTATTTGTTACTTTTCTGCAGTGCTAGAGATTGAACCCGAGGTCTTGCTAATGTAGGCAAAACCATTATACCACTGGGCTACACTATAAAGCCCCAACTAAAAGACTTTTTTTTTTGGTGCTGGGAATTAAAGCCAAAGAATTGTTTTAAACAGTCATTATATACTATATTTAGTTTCTCAATCTAAAACTAATTTCTGTCCTAGAATATTTTTGGTCTTCTTCTGTTTATATTTCCATGAGAAAAAGAAACCTTTATATATGCATAGCAGTACTACTTGTAGCTGGGTGTGGTGGCACAGGCCTGTAATCACTGCACTCAAAGGTTAAAACAGGAGGATCAAAAACAAACAAACAGAAAGTACTAATTTCTTTCCTTCCTTTCTTACACCATGGCAACACCCTCAAGTTCCTATTTGATTTTTACCCATCTAGCCCTAACTGAAACTATTCCTACAGTTACTACCATTTAAAAATATTTTTCATTAAATTGTTAGTGAACGTCTGCCTCACTGCTATGATTTGTTTTCGGAAGGTGCAAGTCCGAGACCCTCCTACTCTTACTCCACAATCCATAGATGAAGCTACTTGTGCTATTTAAAATGTAATGGTTTTTTAAAATTGCAGTTATCTTCACTTTAGCTTCTAACACTTAAATGCTATGAACTATTCCAGGCATACAACGAACTTAGACAAAGTTTAAAAATCAGTGTTTGCAATACCCAGATAAAATACACATTAACATTTTGTCGTGTTTACTTCAGCTTTTCCTTCTTTAAAGAAATAAATGCTAAAAAAGATTGCTCCCTCTTCTTCCCTTCTTTGCCCTCCCAAATTTGGGATAAGGCTCTTCCCCCGCCCAGGGGCCTCTCTCATAAACTGTCACTGAGCCCCACACCCAGTCCCCTCTAGTTTCTTTATCTTTTAAAGGAGACTGGTAATCATCACCTGATGAGTGTTAATACTTATGTCAAGAGCTTTGAGGGTCTGGGACAAAGATAACATGCCAAAGTGCAGTGATCAAGGACTTTTTCATCAGATACGTGCTTTCCCCTTGGCCAGTGCTTACCACAGTAATGAGGAAATCAGAAGCCTATGATGAAATCTACCAAGACACAGACACCAGATTGTCAGGTTCATTTTACAATATTCACACTTCGCATGGACTATTTCAGCTTATTCTTACAGATTCAAGGTATGTTAGGTTGGCAAACTAGAGATAGGAATGATCATTTGTTTTCCTCCTTCATCTTCTAAAAGTCTAGCTGGTCTTAACCAGCAGACACCCTGCACTTCAGTTATTATATTGCTTTGTTTTGTCACTATTGTGAACAACGTAGGAGTTTCTAGTGTAACAGTCAAAGCCATAGGAAGTGACCAAACAGAAGAGACACTGATTGTATCACTGCTGCTACCAGATACCAAATCTGGTATCAGCCTTAAAGTAACCCAATTACATTACCTCTGAGTTTGAGCAGCATAGCACTTTTCTTTTTTCTCTCTTCCTCCTTCCCTCCTTCCTTTCTTTCTTTCTTTTGTGCAATGCTGGGGATTGAATCCATGGCATTTTACTTGCAAGGAAAGGACTAGAGACAGGGTCTTGCAGTATTGCGTAGACAGGCCTCAAATTTGTGATCCTCAGCTTTCACAGTAGCTAGGATTATAGGTATTTGCCACTGGATCTACTTGTCATAGAATTTTATTATTATTATTATTATTATTATTATTATTATTTTGGCACTGGGACTTGAACTCAGGACATCAGTCAGGCACTGTGCCACTAAGCTATATCCCTGACTCTTGTCATAGAATTTTTGAGAGAAATTCTAATACCCATTTTTTCCCCTTTCTTTCTTTCTTTCTTTTTTTTTTTTTATTTGGGGGGGGTATCAGAACTGTTCATTTATTTTAATATGGAGCCTTACTATACACAGCATTGAGTTTTTAGGGTTGTGTTGTGTGTGTGTGTGTGTGTTTTTGGGTTGTGTTGTGTGTGTGTGTTTATGAGTGTGTGTGTGTTTGAGGCAAAGTCTCACTATGCAGTTTAGGCTGTCCTTGAACTCACTTTGTAGCTCAGACTGGCCTTGAACTTGCTGTGATCCTGCTGCCTCAGCCTCCCAAATGCTGGGATTACAGGCATGTGCCACTATGCCCAGCCTGGCCTCAAACTCCTAGGCTCCTAGGAGCCTTACTTACTTCTTGGATTGCTTGGACACCAGGCTTGTGTTGCCACATCTAGTTAAGATCATTATCTCAGAGAACAAGAAGTCCTCAAAAGAGTAGCTTTGAAATTGGTTAATTTGGGCCGGGGATTTAGCTCAGTGGCTTAAGTGCCTGCCTGGCAAGCGTGAGGTCATGAGTTCAATCCCCGGTACCAAAAAAAAAAAAAAAAAAAAAAGAAGTTGGTTAATTTAAAAACCCCCAGAAGAAAGCAAGATGTGGTGGTAAACATCTGTAATCCCAGCACTGGAGAGACTGAGGCAGGAGGATCAAGGCAAATTCAAGGCCAGCCTAAGCTACATAGTGAGTTTAAGGCCAGCCTGAACTACATTGCAAGACCCTGTCTCAAAAAACAAAATGATATAAAACGAAAAGACCCTTGAAGGTTCCTTGGGTTGTTCTGCCCAGCCATCTTCAGGGTGTCAATTTTGACCTAACGTGACTGTAGAATGCCCAGGTTCCAAGAGCAGACATGTAAAGTCTACTGGGGGGAAGAGGTTATTTTATTGTTTCTAGTTTTTTGGTAATGGGCCTTTACAGGAATCTAGGCCCTTTACACTGAGCTGCATCAAGCAATCTCCCCAGTCTTTTTTTTTTTTTTTTGAGACAAGGTTTTATTAAATTGTTACATTGCTCAGGGTTGGCTTGAATTTGCAGTCCTTCTGCCTCAGTCGCCCAGAGTGCTGGGATTTCAAGTTTGTGCTACCATGCCACACTAAGAATTAGGTTTGGGGGATGTCTTTTTCAAGGTGAGGGAACTTTTTACAAACATCATTCAGCTGAATTTCCCTCCTGGCTCTGTGAGAACTGCCAAGGCCTAAAGCACTCTGTGGTAGAGAAGTTAACCACTGAATTAAAGCACTCTGTGGTAGAGAAGTTAACTAACTGAGCATCTAACCTTACCTGGAGCTGGGATAGAACCTCTTGCCAAGGAGAGAATTCTGAAGCTAAAGTCTTTACTTAGTAAACAAGGAAGAAATGAGTAATGGATGTTGAGTATGCACCAAGTCTAACATTTAGGGTAAGAAAAACTGGTATCTGCTTTGCCTATTCTATGCCAATGTCTTTACATGATTTCTCTCATTTTATTCTTATTAAAAAAAAAAACCAGAGAGTACAATAGGAACATTGTTATTGCCATTTTACTGACGATGAACCTGCAGAGCTAACTGAATTATTAAAGGTCACACAAAAAGCCAAGCATGGTGCCTTACAACTGTAATCCCAGCACCCTATGGGACTGAGGCTAGAGAACTTCAGGGTCAAGCCTCGCCTGGGCGACTTAGCAATTTAGTGAGAACTTGTCTTGAAATAAATAATAAATAAATAGGCAAACAAATAAAAATGCTGGGGGATGTAGCTCAGCGAGGATTCTGCTTCAGCCTCAGGTATACAGAGGCAAGTGGACAGTGGAGAGGTCACACAGAGTAAGTGACAGTGTTATCATTCAAATATAAGTTTGCCCTGATCCACAAAATCAGGCTTTTTGTCATCTAGGGGTCAAGATAATAGTTATATGTGACTGTGACCTTTGTGCTAAGCCTCCCTGATAATTTCCCTGAGTTCCTAGCACACTAAGAACATTACCTATGATTAGTTACACAGATGTGATCCTATTGCTGTGTAATGCAGTTTCATGATATGTTTGTATAACATTTGCCAATCTCATGAGTGAAAAATGGTGGTTTTATTTGCTTGAGTTTTCATAAACCTTAACAGTTTAGTCTATGAAGCAATCAAATGGGTCCTTCGAAAAGATGAGCCAGCCAGGCATAGAGGTCTACCCCTATAATCCCAGTGTGCAGAAGGCTGAGGCAGGAGGATCATTGCAAGTTCAAGGCTGTCAACAACTAGTCTATAAAAAGAATTCTTTATCTTTTCATGATTTATATGAGTACTTATTTCCTCCTAATTTACTAGATAATTCTCTTATTCTTTGCCTATCTTCTTCCAACCCCAATAAAATATAAGCCCCATTAGAAAAAGAATTTTTATCTATTTTGTCCTGTGATGTACCTTTTGTGCTGAGATCACTGGCAGAGAGCATATGCTTAATAAATACTTGTTGATTGAATGAATGTTTTAGTATATAGATGATTGGCCAGGTATAGTGGAGTATATCTGAGGCCAAAGATATAGTTCAGTGGAACAAGTGCTTGTCTGGCAAGCACAAGGTCCTGAATTTGAGTCCCAGTACCAAAATAAAAAACAAAAACAAACAAACAAAAAAAACGGAGTATACCTATAACCTCAGCTATTTCGGATGCTGAGGTAGGAGAATTGTGTCAGGCCAACTTGGGCAATTTATCACAATTTTATTTGAAATAAAAAGAGGCTGGGGATAGAGTTCAGAGACATAAGTGCCTACCTGGCAAGCACAGGGTCCTGAAATCAATTCCCAGTATCCCCTGCCCCAAATATATAGATATGAAAAAAAGGATCAGGATATAGCTCCGTGACAGAGTACTTGCCTAGCAAGTATGAGGCCCTCAGTTCCATCTTCAGTTCCACAAAAATATGTGTGTGTATATACACATTCCTATGTTTTTATATATATATACATAGTATGCATATTTGTATGAATGTATATATATGACTGATAAGTTCGTATTTTTCTTTTCTTTTTTGAGACAGGGTCTTGCAATTTGCTTAGGCTGGTCTCAAACTTATGATTCTCACCATAGTATTCCAAGTACAGAGGATAAAAGGTCTGTGATTTGCCGTGAGGCTATATATTTTTCCTTTTATGAACTTATTGTCCTATAATTTGCCTATTTTTCTATCAAAGATTTCTATTGATTTGCATGAGTTCTTTATATTTTATCTTAACTTTTTCTTCTTTTTTTTTTTGTCTTTCTGAGGCAGGGTCTTGCTATGCAGCTCGGGCTGGCCTTCAGCTCACTTCGTAGCTCAGGCTGGTCTCACACTTGCAGCAATCCTCCTACCTCAGCTTCGCCAGCTCTGGGGTTACAGATGTATGCTACCATATCCAGCTTAACCCTGTGCTGTTTATTTTGCCAATATTTCCCTCAGTTGTTTTCTTATATTTTAGGTTTGCACATTGTATGTATGGTAAAGATACTTACATTTTTACATGGTAAAATTCAGAAAACTTTTCTTTCGTGATGTTGTTATCTTTATTTATTTATAAATTTTTTTTGGTACCGGCGCTCAAACTCACGACCTCACGCTTACAAAGCAGGCACTTATGCTGCTGAGCTACATCCCCGGCCCCGTTGTTAGGACAAATTTATTAGGACAAATTGACAGAAGAGAACTTTTACTTTGAGATATATTTAGTCAAATTGTAAGCTGTGTCTCAAATTTTTTGTTTATTTATTACATTTTTATTTTTACTATTTGTGGACTTGGATTTTTTTTTTTTTTTTTTTTTTATCGGTACCAGGGATCGAACTCACGACTGCCTGCTTGCAAAGCAGGCGCTTATGCCGCTGAGCTAAATCCCCAGCCCCAACTTGGATATTCATTAAAGAATCTGAATATAATTTAAACTTTTTGATGAATAATCACATTTAGAGAATTTGTAAGCGGGTATGGCAGTGTACACCTGTAACTCCAGCACTCAAGAGGCTGAAGCAGAGGATTGCTGTGAGTTGGAGGCCAGCCTAAACTACATGAGACCTTTTTTTGTTTGTTTGTTTGTTTGAGACATGGTTTTACTATGCAGTTCAGGCTGGTGTTGAACTTACTTTGTAGCCCAGGCTGGCCTTGAACTCACAGCAATCGTCCTGCCTCAGCCTCCTGAATGCTGGGACTACAGGCATGTGTCACCATACCTGGCCTAGGGCTCAACGCTCTGGACACGAGTCTGCTGAGTCAGTGTACACCTAAAATAAAATTTGCCTAATTCTCCCACAGTTTCTCCAGTCTCTTGAATTTTCCAACTATTTAACATACGAATAAAAGTTTACTAGGCTAGAAATTTAAATCAATAGGCTCTTGTATCCCTGAAAAATTTATAGTGACAGAGTCCATTTACAAATTTAGTTGTTTGACAATAAGGTTCTTTAAAAACTGAACTTGACTGCATATTTTATGTTTTCTACCCATTCCCTAAATTTTAAATGTTAAAAATATCTAGTTGCTTAGAATGACATTTTGAATTTTTAGAAATACTGATTTCACGAGCCAAAAATTTAAGTCTTAATATTTTTATTAAAAATGCTACAAGAAAAATGTTGACTATGATTATTATGCTACTTTTAAAAAACATTCCAATTCTTTTTTTTTTTTTTTGAGACAGTCTCATGGTGTTATTAGGCTGCCTTTGAACTCACTATGTAGCCCAATAGCTCAGGCCTTGAACTTGCTGCAGTACCTCTGCTGCAGCCTCCTAATTGCAGGGATTACAGGTCTGTGACAAATGCTCAGACCCTAGAATGCCAGTTCTTTCTTCCTCTCATTTATTTCTTTTTTTGTTGCATAAAAAACTCTGATATGTGGATAAACATAAAAAATTTAACCAGCTATGGTGATGCATGCTTCTGGTTTTAGCACTCTGGGATGCTGAGGTCAGAAAACCACAAGTTCAAAATCAGCTTGGGCAATTTTGTGACTGAGATCCTGCCTCAAAATAAAAAATAAGGGCCAGAGGTTTACATCAGTGGTGCAAGTGCCTGATTGGCAAATGCAAGGTCATGAGTTTGATTCCTAGCACCAAAATAAATAAAATAATAATTTAAAAAATAAAAAATAAAATTGGGCTGGTGATGCAGGTCTATGTAAAGGCCCTCAGGTCAATCTCCAGTACCACCATTTTTTTTTTTAAAATTCAGTTCTTTTGGAGTTTAAAAAATAACTTGAAAGTAATCCCTGCTTCCACTGAACTCAAACTCATAGCAATCCTCCTGCCTCAGCCTCCTGAGTGCTAGGATTACAGGTGAGGATCACTATGGTTGACTGAAAAAATCATTTTGAGTTGATCATAGCGACACACATCTGTAATCTCACCACACTGGAGATGCACGCAAGAGACAGCTTGGGCTACACAGCAAGACCCCGTCTCAAAACAAAAACAAACAAAACACAATTTTTTTAATGGTGTAGTGGATCATAAATAGCTTAAATGTATCTTTCCTTTTTTTCTTTAAAGTACTCAGAGACTTTAAATAATTTAAAGGATGAGATTATTTCCCCTATCTTTTATTATCCTCAGTAAAACACACTCAGATTCTTTAACTTATACATTACTCTTAAAGTGGTGTATTTTAAAAAGATTGTATTAGTGCAGTATGGTAACATTAAAATAATAAAATAATAGAAGTCAAGTAAAAAAATTCTTTCATGAAGTAAATGAATCATTCTCTTCCCTTTCATTAGGTTATCTGCATGGCACACACAGGGAGAGTCAGAATTCTTGTTTTACAATCATTCAGTAGCTGTGTGGCCAGAAAAAGCCTTTAATGCGGGCCTTATAAAATGGGCTGCTATTCTGGAGCTGTGAGTTACCTGGAGTAACAGAGTATTGTGCAAGGGGTTGTGTAGGCCTGCATGAAGGGCAGGCAGGTTTGCAAGCCGCCTTTTAGCCTGAGAGTAAAATTTCTTGTTCCTATCATCTGTGGTTCAGGGGACCACACACCAGCTAGAAAACCCAGAAGAGCTATACGGTAAAAGCTACAGTGAAGATCTTATCAGCTGCAGAAAGCAAAGCAGAGAGGTCCCAATGTGGTAGCCTACATACAGTTCACCTTCCTCTCAGCCTCAGCTGCTGTCTAGATGCAAAGCTACCATAAAATAGCACTACCTCACGGAGTTGTGCTGAGAAGGAGCGAACAGGCGAGAAAGTTTAAGGGTGAAAACTTCCTGTCTTTTAACTCATTTATTTCCATATTAATGAAACATCTGCTGAAACCTGCATGTATAGTTGTGCCCTAGCATCAAAACAATTCCTGTTCGATCAAGATCTCCGCAGAGAAATTAGTAGGATTTAAATCAACCTGCTAACACCAAAGTGCAAAAGACTGGTTCCCTCAGGTGGTTTGAAGGGGAAATTCTCATTTTAAAAGAGGACCAGCTCACTGGAAGGAGTTTAAGAAAAATGTACTTGTTTTGTTCGCTGGTGCACAGAATTCCGATTCCCCTACCTTCACTATTTAACCCCTGCTTTGCAAGAGGCCACAGTGGGAGGGATCATTTACAAAGCATATGTACTTAGAAATAGTCGATGCTCCTCTAAGGAACTACTTTGCGCTGTCTCAAATGTCTCCGAAAGTCGAACGGCCTTGGCCCTTGTCCTCCTGGAAGGGGCGTTCGCTAAGGAGGAAGAGGGTAAAACCCCAGGCTCCAGCGAACAGGCAGAAAGGATGTTTTCATTCAAATAAACTCCACCCCGTAGCTATCTCCCCACTCATCGGCGAACTTTCAGCCTTCCGAAAGTGGCGTGGCGGGCGTGGCAGCCGCGGGGCGCCCGGGGCTGGGGGCCGGAGGCACCCGGAGCGGGGGCGCGCGGCGGAGAAAGGCCCCCGCTGCGCCCCCGGCCCCGCCACGGTCAGGACTCTGGCTAGCGTAGCGGGGGCTAGCCGGCTGCTCTCAGAGGAATTTGCCATTTCCGGGCGGTGGGGGGAGCGCCCCCAAACCCAGCTCCGCGGCACTCTGCCTGCGAGCCAGGCTCTCTTGTAGGGCGGAACCGCTCCCCACGGCGGCGCGCCCTTGAGGTGCGGGCTAGCCCGGCCACCTGCGGCTGCGGGGAGCGGCGGGCCCCGGGCGGGGGCGGGGCTGAGCCGGCGGGGGCCGGGCCGCGTCGGCGGGGCGGGGCGCTCCGGGGGCCGGGCCGCGCGGGGCCCGGCGGGGCGGGCGGCGGGAGTGGCCCAGACGGCTGGTTGAGCGGCGGCTGCAGCTGTGGCCGGACGGTCCGCCGGGGCTCGGGGCGCGCGCCGGGGACCTCGCGGGGCGGACGGGCGGGCGGGCGCCGCGCCCCCTGCCTGGCCGCCTGCGCGCTGGGACCAGCAGTATGAGCAGCGGCTACAGCAGCCTGGAGGAGGACGCCGAGGACTTCTTCTTCACCGCCAGGACCTCCTTCTTCAGGAGGGCGCCCCAGGGCAAGTCCCGCGCCGGCCAGCAAGTGAGTGGCGCCCGGGCCGGACTCCACGTGTCTCTGGCGGGCGCGCGGGGTTGCTCGCCGGGAAGGAGGAGGGCACCGGAAAGTTGCTTCTGTCCTCTGAGTCCCGGGACTGTTCCCGGAGCCTGTGCCTGTGGGCAAAGGCGGCGGGAGGAAGGGCGGGGAGGCCGATTGGCTGCTGCCTTCCGCGCCGGAGGGCCCCTGCGCCTCCGCCCCGGGCCCGGGCCACGGGCGGGCAGCCGCGAACCCAAGCATCGGCCTCCGCGTGCCTGCTGGGCCCGGCGTCGGGTCGCGCGCCTACCCTCTGTGATCGTCGGCTGGATGGCTTGTGGCTTCCGAGTGGCTCGGGGGCCGAACCGGTGGTGGCCGCGGTGACAACACAACCTGGCTCCTCCGGGGCTCCCCGGTGGGGGAGGGGGCTGTGACCACGCGGGCGGGACGGCAGTAGGCGCTCGCCAAATCCCTGCTCTGCGTTCATTCGCTGCAAAATCAAGGTGTGGGTGCCCGCATGTTTTGCAAACAAGCTCCGGTGCTAGGTAGAAACTAGCCAGCGAGAGCTGAACTTTGGGCCGGTTTCTTCCTTTTTTGGAGGAAGCATGTCGTGGGAAGCATAAGTTGGGAGAAGATGGAAAAGGAACTTGTGCCAGTTTTGCACGGTCGTGACCGGCTTTTTTTTTTTTTTTTTTTTTTTGCGGAGGCCTTCCTGACGGGGGCACTTGGGCTGGACTCAGAGCTGGCCCTTGAACCCGTGGCTTCCTGGCCCCCGGGAGCCGCACCAGGGCGCCAGGCCAGCAGGCCGAGCTCACATTAGGTTAGAAAAAGATATGATGGAACAGACGAGCTGCTCTTAAACAACAACAGGCGCGCACCAGACTTTTCCACCACACTGTCCTGGAGACTTGAAGCAAGAAAAGTAGTCTAGGAATCGGACGGTGTGGTGTTTTTCTGGTAGCGGGGAGAGAATCTGTCTAGACTGCCTTTGCCAGACCTTTCAAGTTTTATTGAGCCACTTTCTGAGTTCAAGTTGCTTTCTAAGATTCGAAAGTTGTAGTGTTTTCGGCCTCTTAAATTCCCAACCAGAAGGGGAAGAGAGGATGGTGAAGGGCAAGAGTGAAGTCAAGGACCCTTATCCCGAAGTGTGAAGCGATGTGTTTCTCAGCCTCAAGGATGATTTCTTATTTTCAGTCAAGAGCCTGCTAAATGGCACGAATTTGGAAAATAGAATTTCCCTTTCCCTTCTGTTATGCAAAAGTGGCATGTCCTTTTGTTTTCTACTTTGCTTTTCTATCTCTTGGTCTCTCCTTTCTTTTCCTTCTCTACTTTATATTTCTCCTTCCACTTAATTTGCTGTTGCCATTTGACACGTGGAAACAAGCTTGTGCTAGTTTGAAGTCTAGTCCAGAAGCTGGCCTTATTCTCCCAGAATCTTGCCAGTTCTTAGATTCTCCAGGCATGACAGTCTCCTTACAAGGGTTGGAATATCCAGATTGGAATTGGGTGAGGACCCTTTAGTACTTTTAAAATAAAAAAAAAATTTTTAGGTTTATGTACATATAAGGGTGTTATGTTATTTATATGCAGTAGTTTATTCTCTGGCATGTTTATTTGTAGTACTCATGTTATATATATATATATATATATATATATATACACGTGTATATGTATGTACATGTATATGTGTGGCTTTAAGAATTAGCAAAACATTAATACAGTATGTGTTTTGAAGGATTGTGCTGAAAGTCGGGACAGTAAGTTTTAGTTTTGACTAGAAAAGCTCAATATGTATGCTCTGAAGCCCCTTTGCCTGTATATTTCCCATTCTAGCATAATATATGTAACATACCAAGTTACAGGAATTAATTGGTAGGGAGAAAAGGTTCTAAACTCTGAATTTTAATGGGCATTTTGGTTTATTTAAAGAAGGGACTGAGTCTTTTAAATCTCTTACAAGATTTGTGAATAAGGAAATAAAACACACAAAAAACATTTTTGTGGAACATTTATATAAGGTCAGATAAGTCTTCATTTGATTATGCTTATGATCATAAAAATAAGATTAGCAGTGAAAGATCTTTTGTCTAGAAAGGTGTTGCCCTAGGATCAATTATTGATAATATTGTTTTTTTTTCTTTCTTTCTTTTTGATGCTGTACCACCTGGTGGAAAAGCTGGGAAAATGAGGTTTATACAATTCCTGAAAATATCCTGAGAAAGCAAGATGTTTATGGTGAATACAGGATGAAGAGGAAGGAGTGAGGACAAGGGATTAGAAGTTTCTTTCTTCTCTTGCCAGGCAGGAACATAAGTATTAACAAAAACCTTAAAGACATAAAGAAAGTGTTATTATTTTCTTTATTATTTTTTCTTGTACCCCTCTCCTTCCCTTATGCTGGGGGTCAACCAACCCAAGGCCTTGCTCATACTAGGCAAGTGACCTAGTACTCAGCTACATTCTCAGCCCTCTAGTTCTTTGTCTTTCTCTCTGTCTGGGGGTGTGTGTGTGAGTTTTTGTTTTTTTGAGATAGGGTCTTACTGACTGTGTAGTTCAGGCTGGCTCTGAACTCACTCTAAAGCCCAGGCTGGCCTGGAACTCAAGGCCCTCCACCAGCCTCAGACCCCCCCCCCCCAATTCCCATTGCCAGGATTATGGGTTTGTGTCACCACTCCTTGCCCCTCTTGTCTTTAGAAAAATGGAGGAAGAGGTAGTGACCTGACATAAATAGTTGCTCCATAATTACTAGTTAAATGAATGAACAGTCTCCTGGCTTGATAGTAATTGTATCATTACCATTTTCAAAGTTATTCCCTCACTATTGTCTGAAGAACCTCCTGAAACATAATGAAAGATGAGGTATTAAATAATTTCTAATGGTCCACACTTAGCAAGATTTGGACTTGGATTTTCTGACTCAGATCACACTTTCCTTTTGATTCTCAGCATAAAAATAAATTTAAAATTTCATTTTCCCTTTGCAAATAAGGATGTCTGTAAATTGGGGTTTCTTAAACTTTTTACTCTTGCATATTGTCATTACAGTGCGTCATTTATGTTTGTGGATTCAGTTTATTTCAAAGGATCTACTTAATTGTATAGTTTTAAGCAGACCAGCAGTACCAGCAGTTCTGAAATTTGCAGTTTTTTGTTGTTTGTAAACAGGGTCTCCTTATGTAGTTTTGGCTGACCTTGAAATCGCCGTGGAGCCGAACTTGAAGCTATCTTCCTGCTTCAGCACCTTGCATGTATCACCATAACCAGCCTAGAATTTGTAATTTATCTTTTTCCGATCTCCCAGCAAAGTGAAACTACCAATACATACAGAACTCATTCAGACTGCCAAAGAGAATGGCCTAAAACTATCCATGTGATGGGTTACAGAATTTCCTACCTCTCAGCTACAGCCATCACCTTTCTTCCTGAGCTTTTGCTAGTTAACAGGAGTAAGGGAATGAGATACTACTTTTGCTTTAGAAGTAGATTAGTTGAGGATCTCAGAAAATGTGAAATTGTCTTCTGAAACCCCCACACTTTTAAAAAAAACTGTACTGAGGAAGTATTTATAATGGGCTTGGTGGTGTACCCTTTTAATCCCAGCACTCTAGGAGGCTGAGGCAGGAGGATCACAGGGTCAAGCCTAGCCTTGTCAACTTACTGTCTTAGGGAGACCCTGTTTCAAAATTAAAAAATAAAAAAGACTAGAGATTTAACCCAGTGCAAAAGTTGTGGCTTCAATGCCCAGTACTGTAAGCTTAAAAACAAAAAAAAAGAAAAAGAAAAAGAAGAAGTTTTAAGTAAGGCATGACTGTAATGTGCCACATAGCAAGCCTCAACTTTGCTCTTTGGGTTTTTTCCTTGTTGGTAATTTTGTGGCTCTTTGGTTATTACTAGAGACAACAGTAATAAGTGGCCTTCTCTTTGTGTCTACAGAAGCTTTGGAGGTAGGTCACTGGGGGTTAGCGTAGCAGTTCACGACATTGAAGGGGTTTGGGCAATGCTGACTTTTTGTCCCTGAGCTGCTGGGTATGGCTATGAGTTCCCCACCAGCCATTCTGCCTGATGCAGAGCCCATGTGTCTGAGAGAGTCCGTTTTCACAGGTTTTGTTTGTTTGTTTGTTTTATTTGTTAATGGGAATTAAACTCAGGATGTTGTACTTGGCAGACAGGTGCTGTGCTGCTGAGCAGTCTTAATCAATGAGAATTTTATGTTTGTATGAGCAGGACTCATAAAAGCATATTCCTTTAAGTGAATTTCAAGGAAATTAGTCTCCAGTCTTACATAGCCTCCTGAGCAGTACTTCTTTACTGCCATTTCTTCTGGTTAACTTGTAAGATTTGGTATTATTATTATTTTTGTGTGTGTGTATGCTGGGAATGGAACTCAGGACCATAAGCTTGCCAGGCAGGCTGTTATACTGCTGAACTATATCTTCAGCAAGATTTGTAATTATTTGGAAAGCAGTAACAAAACATTTATGAAAAGAAAGGCTAAAAATATCCCATAATGTGGTTATTCTTCTTAGACTTCCTTTGGCAGTTAGTGCCTGTCATATTTTGAGCTTTCTGTGTGTGTGTGTGTGTGTGTGTGTGTGTGTGTGTGTGTGTGTCTGTGTGTCTCTGTGTCTGTGTGTGTCTTTTTGAGACAGGGTTATGCTATGCAGTGCTTCCCAGTGTGGTCAGATCACCAGCCAGAGAGAGCATTAGGCTGTTTCCCTCTCTCTTTACCAGAAGTAGCAACCTTTTGATGAAGGCCCTTTTGAAGCTTGCTTTTGATTCGTGTTTTGGCCAAATGCCATTAGCTGTTGATAAGGGTCCCTCTTCAGGAAAGATGGTGAAAGACAGCAGAGTATGGCAGATGCCTGCTGAGGAGCGTCTCAGGTATGGGGGCACCATGGCTACTGAAGAGTTGTAGACATTGCCTAGTAGAAGGTTTTTATTCTCATGGGTAAGTAAGCATTCCTTATATCCCAAGACTCAGCTGATTGTTCACCCTTTGATATAATAACCTTAATTTACTTATTTATTTTTGAGACAGTGTCTCACTACGTTACCCAGAGTGGCCTTGGACTCTTCATGGCTCAAGGGATTCTTCTACCTCAGCCTCTCCACTATGTGGGACAAGATTTGTACACCACCACCACTGGCTTGTAATAGCCTTTATTGATTGATTGATTGATTGATTGATTGTCTTTTTGAGACAGGGTCTTGCTGTGCCATTCAGGCTGGTCTCAAAAACTCACAACAGTCCTGCCTCAGCCTCCCAAGTGCTAGGATTACAGGCATGAGACACCACACCCAGCTTTGTAATAGCCTTTAAATAATAGCACTAGTCTTCTTTCTCACAGTTACTTTCAGAATCTCAGTTATTCCCCATGACAGAATCTTGGCCAGGAGTTGTTGCTTCCTTTTATTCTCCTTCATGTGTCACCTTAAAATGTCACCTCGAAGTCTTCCTGAACCACTCATCTAAGAATCAGCAGCCTCCCCTCTTAAGTTCCTCTTTCCCTTCATAGCAAAAAAATGTGTTTGTTACTGTAGTTTATTGAATCAGGGTAGAAATCAGCATGTAAAGTAAAGGCCAGGTTTGAGTGAATGAAGATCTCATTTTGGATGCAGTAGCTTCCTGTTACTCGTGAATGTGCTACAGGTGGTAGTTGTGGGCTTAGGCGGTATTGGTGATATTTTATTGGTGACATTCTCTCTCTGTTTGTTACCTTTGTTTTAAGAAACTTCTTCATTTGTTTAAACAGTGCATTGAGTGCTTACTGTGTACCAGACATTGTGCTACTCTCTGGGGAACACAACGAAGTCCTTAGTCTTAGTAATATTCTCCTTAAAAGTTTACTAAGTAGACCAAAGTATGTTTTTAATTTTTCTTTAAAATACTTGCTCCTTTAATATATTGAAGAAACTCTGAACTTTTCCAGGAACACACACCTATTGTGTAAAGTGTGGTAAAATTATACATGTGTTCAAATGGAAATATTGATATATATGTAAGCGTATTCTTGTGAAATTATGTTGGATAGTTCCTTATTGACCTTTGCTAAAGTGTAGCACATTTATGGTAGTGATTTACTAAATGGCTGTCTTCCAGCCGAAGGATAATCATCTTCAAGGGTAGAAAGTGCATTAAACAGAGTTAGTAACTCTAGCCAGAGTTAACCAAAATATCAGCCAAAATTAACCAGCTTTCCTTTTATTTTCCATGTTTTTCTTTTTCTTTTTGTGGTACTGTGGATTAAATCTACAGCCTTGCACATGCTAGGCAGGCACTTTACTACCATCCACATCTCAAGCCTTGTTTCGTTTTATTTGTTTATTTATTTGTTTATTTTGGTACCAGGGACTGAACTCATGACCTTGTGCTTGACAGGCAGGCATTTATGCTGCTGAGCTAAATCCTCAGCCCTTACTTTATTTTTAAGATGCGCTATTGCTAAATTGTACAGCTGGACTGAAACTCACAGTCCTCTTCCATCAGCCTCTCCAGTGCTGGGTGTACAGATGTACCACCACACGCAGCTTAATGTAATTTAATTTAGACGTAGGATCTTGCTAAGTTACCGAGGCTGGCCTGGAACTTCTGATCTTCATGCCTCGACTTCCTGAGCAGCTGGGATTACAGACATGTGCCACTATACCTGCCCTCAAGAAGTGAACATTCCAAAGCTATGCTGCCTAATAAAGTAGTCACTGGTCACTTGTAGTTACTGAACCCTTGAAATGTGGCTAGTGTGAGTTGAGTTGTAAATATAAAATACCAGACTTTGAACACCTAACTATCAAAGAATATAAGATAGATTACAGTGATGTAAAAATATTGATTACATGTTAAAGTAATATTTGAGGTTAGTTGGTTTAAATAAAATTAATTTTGCCTACAGGGTAAAAAAATAATTTAGTGACGTTGGGAATCAAACTCAGGGCCTTGCACATGGTAGGCAGGCACTGTACCACAGAGCCACGCCTCCAACCGTTATGTTTATTTTTAACATTTCTGTTGGGAATTTTAAAATTATACATGTAACTTGCATTATATTTCTGTTGAACAGTGTTTTGGGCCAAAGCAGAGCTACTAACCCTGGCCAGAGTTCTGAATGTCCTTCAGGGTGGGTGGCTTGGGGGTTCCAAGCGGTGTGGTGGTGAGATTGTTCTTTGTGAAGGGGAACTTGCTTTCTACTGTTGGGAATGGTTTTTTCTTGACCCATCTTAGGTCATGCATACCAGCATTTTGAGGTTGTGAAACTTTTTGTCTGGGGAACTTCTGTTTTTCACGTGTGAGCTAATGGGATAAAACCATCCTAATGACATTCTAAATGCAGCTTTACTTTGGTTTACAGAGAGAATAGAGTCCATTATTTCAGAGTATTAAAACAGCAAGCTTAATATGCATTTTATGGACTATAATTGCTAACTGCTGCTACATGAGTCAGTCAGCTAAGAATAATTTACTAATTATATATTGCAGCACTCATTTCTTTTTCCAGATGCTAAACAAAGTGAGATAATTAGAACAGGAAAAGAATAAATTTAGGAATTGGAGACCAGAATTAATTTTTTAGGTACTGAGTTTAACAGACTTTTAATGTAATCATCAGCATTGTCTTGAGCATACAGCTCAGTGGCACAGCGCCTGCCTGGCAAGTATGAGGTGATGAGTTCAAGTCCCTGTGCAAAAAAAAAAAAAAAGATTAGCCAGGCACAGTGGTGCACACTTCTAAGCTTACCACTCCGGGAGGCTGAGACAGAAGGATTCCAAGTTTGAACCCAGACTGGGCAATTTAGTGAGGTAGAGAGGCTTTGTTTCAAAATAAAAAAGTTGGGTGATGTGTAGTCTAACGTGAAGGCCTTGAGTTTAATCCTCAGTATGGAAGGAGAGAAAAAGGAAGGAAAGAAAGAAAATTTAATGAATGCGGAATTGGAGTGTGTGTGAATATGTATAAGATGGGTGAATGTGCATTTCTGAATTTTCCAGATGTTTACTGAATATTGACAGTGTGCAAAGTGAATTGCTAGGGATTTGATAAGTGAACGAAACAGGTTTAAACCTACTCTCATGGAGCTTAAAAGTCTATGTAGATCATCTGACTTTGACTACTGGTACAAGTGTAATTGTACAGTCTTGGATGTTGTCTTTTTGTGACTGGCTTGTTGCACTTAGCATAATAACCTCAAGGATCTTTCACGATGCAGCATGGTCAGAATTTCCCTCCTTTTCAAGGTTGAGTAAACTTCATTAAATGTACATGTGATCCTTTATCCATTCATCCCTCCGTTGACACTTTTGTCTGTGTCCACTTTTTGGCCTTTGTGAATAACACTGCTGTGGACACGGGGACAGGTATGATTTAGAGACCTTGCTTACAATTCTTCGGGTTGCATACCCAGAAATGGTATTGCTGGATACTATTTGGTAATTTTTTCATTCTTTTTTTCGACTATGGGGAATTGAACTCAAGGCCATGGATGCTAGACAAGTTCTGTAGCACTGACTACATTCTAGCCCTTTTAATTTTTGACTCAGATACGATTTCACCAAGTTGGCCTCAAACTTGGGCTCCTGAGTCACTGGGTTACAGGCGTGCTCGTGTCCAGTCTATTTTTGATTTTTTTTAATGAATTCTGTACTGACACATTTGAATAGTGTTATTTAAAGCTAGAATTAGAGGTTGTTTCTGCATGATTTCGGTCTTCATTTTGAAGTCTGTATTGTATTCCATTAAATAGGAATTATACTCCAAACATTGGAAAACTTGCTGTTTTTAATTTTTCTACTGTAACACTGTCACGTTTTCCATTAGCAATAATCATGCCTCAGATAAACCTCATTGGCTCTAATAGTGTCACCGTGTAAAGCTGTCCTGAGCATTTTGAGTGTAAAACTTTTCCATTTTGTATTAGCTTTTTTACGTTGGATGTACAAAAATGGAATTGCACCGCACATGAAGGTGTGACATTTTTTGTTGTATTTTTATATTTTGTCAGCTTATAACTATTTTTATTTGTATTTCATTTATTTATTTGTCTTTTTCAAGATAGGGCCTCACTACGCAGTTCAGGCTGGCCTTGAGCTCACTTTGTAACCCTGGTCTCAGGCTGGTCTCGAACTCTCAGATCCTTCTGCCTCAGCCTCCCAAGTGTTGGGATTACAGGCATTATAACTTATTTTTAATCAGTTTCTTTGTACCCTTAGCTCAGTTGAATATGAACATTAAAATAGAAAATTCCTTCAATGAGCAAAGGCGTTTGATTTTCATTCTTTTGATTAACAGAGGATTCAAGGTTTCTCTGTACTTCTGAGTGGCTCTTCCTCTTCATGTGAGCATTGTGCATGCATGGCTTTTGACCGTTTGTTAGGTGGAAATCTTGAGACAGCATTATTATGAGTTCCGGGTATATTTAGCTGGGTAGATGTTCCCCTTTTTCTTGTGGTTGGCTGAATTTCAGATTGTTTTTCACTTATACTGTTGGACCAAAGGCACATTACATATTTTGTTATTTTGAAATACTTCACAATGCGTTTCAGGCTAACAGCAGTGAAACAGCAAAATACCCATTACTCCTTTAGTTCCATGTAAGAAAGGAATTGCCAAGAAGGCAGCAGCAATACAGGGTGGGTAGTCAATAGTGTGACTTTTTCTAATCCTGATAAGAAGGACACCGCAGGTTCTTGCTTTTCTTTGCATTTCAATAAATTCAGGGCTTGTTTTCTATTAGGATTCAGAGGAAATTAGGGTATCTCAGAAATAGTGAGGTATTGAAAGAGAAGTATGGTAGGACAAACTACTAAAAACCCTACCAAGCAAAGAGAATTTATACCGTCTACTTATGGGCTTATTGTCTTGTTGAAAAATTGCAGTTAGAAAGGAATTAGGATGGTTGTGTACTTAAAACCTTGTTGGTGCCCTATAGAAAATTGTAGCTTAATCTCTTATAATTTGACTCCTTGTTTGCCTTGTTTTAATTTCTCCTTTTATGACTTTTTTTTTAAAATCAAAGTATTTTTAAAAAGATGAGAAGAGTTATTTCTGGCTTAGTGATAGTTTATGAACTCTTCTTAATCTCTATTTTGCAATGCAAACAAGTTTATCCTGAAAACTTTCCACAGTGCTTGCTTAGGAGAATCTTTTTTGATTTTTTTCCCCCTTATTTTGTACTGAGAATTGAACCCAGGACATCATGCATGCTAGGCCAACACTTCTAGGTATATTCCCCAGTCCTTTTAAAATTTTGAGACAAGGTCTTGTGGAATTTTCTAGGTTGGCTTCAAACTTTCAATCCTTCTGCCTCAGCCTCACTAGTAGCTGAGATTACACACCACCATGCCCAGTTTTTTATTTTTCTCAGCTCTTTTTATATTTTTCCAGCATGTATATAAGGTAGTTCTCAAACAGTGAAAAAAAAACGATTTGTGAAACTAGAAAACAAGCTGGGGGTGATGTTGCAAACCTGTAATCCCAGCACTCAGGAGGCTGAGGCAGGAGGATTGCCACGAGTTTGAGGCTAGTCTGGGATACATAGTGAGTTCAAGTCATACCTGAAGTACATGATGAAACCCTGTCTCAAAAAACTAAAAAAAAAACTTAAAAAAAATATAAATGTATTAATAGGTGGAAAAATACTAGTAACAAAATGAACTTCAGCAGTGCATAGTGTTTTACAATTAACAGAGTGTCCTAGGAAGATTAAAGCAGTTGATTTTATTAATTTTAATTTCAGTGGAACTTTGACATGAGAATATTAACCAACAAGTTTTATTGGCTGAGGCCGTAAGCAGGTGCAGGTTTCAATAGATGAAGGTTTCATGTAAATATTATATAGATGGTTAAGGAAACAATAATATTCCTTCTGTATGTTTCAGATCTGTCCCTATTTTATTTATTTAGTATTTTTTGGGGGGGTACCAGGGATTGAACTCAAGACGTCAGGGCCGGGGATGTAGCTCAGTGGCTTAAGTGCCTGCCTGGCAAGCGTGAGGTCATGAGTTTGATCCCCGGTACCAAAAAAAAAAAAAAAAAAAAACCAGAAAGGCATCTAAACTCAAGACGTCATGCTTGCCGGGCAGGTGCTTATGCCACTGACTATCTTTGGCCATATTTTGTCTTTGAGTCAAGGTCTCATTCATTATGCAGTTTGGGCTGGCCTAGGGTCACTTTGTAGTGCAGGCTGGTCTCCAATTTGCAGTGATCTGAATGCTGGGATTGCAGGAGTGTGCCACCACGCCCAGTTCATAGTTCTAAAGAGGCTGTGCATTGCTTTTTCTTTTGTTGCCAGTGTTCATTAAGGGGAAGGTGCTACCTTTTCAGATCTATCTGAAATTTGAAACTGCTTTCTTGCTTTCCCTTTGGCTGTCATTAGTCACGTGGCACATTCAGCATGCAACTGCTATGGTTAATTTGATCCTTGGCATCTTGTCAGCCTCTGATAGAGGAATTTTGTCCTGTGAACTGTACCCAAATAATTGTTTGTGCCCTTTTAGTCAAGATGATTTGGAGGTAGGTCATGTAGGAGAAGGAAGTAGCATTTAAAAAGGCAAAGATAGCACCAATATCAGCAAATCAATTTCAGGCCCATTCCTACTATTGGTGGTTTTGTTACAGTTTTAAAATTAACATTAGGAGGCTGGGCCTGGTGGTGCATGCCTAGTACTCCAGAACTGAAGCAGCAGAATCCATGTGAGTTTAAGGCCAACCTGGGCTCCATAGTGACTGAACTAACTCTATATAATGAGACCCTGTCTTCAAAACAAAACATAACAACAAAAAAAATCCAGAAACACACATACACAGATCAGCGAGGGGAACTTAATTTTGTTATATGCTAAAAAGCATGTTACTGATTGCAGTTACAGGGGGCCGACAGGTTGAGTTTGAATCAGTGATAGTTGTGTTGTTTTGGAAAAGTTATTGTAGCTTTCTGAGCCTGTTTCTTTATCTGTGACAGCCCACATGCCAGGGAGTAGAGACTACTAAATGTTAGTGATTGTTACCTTTACAAGATTCCTTAACATGTGATTTCTTAACCTCTTCACTTGAGGATAAAGGTGAGATACGGAGAATGATGGTGGTTGAGAGATTTAAAGTGAGCTAATATATACATAGTCACTAGCAAAGAGTGAAAGGATGGCAAGAAATTAGGTGTCTCTGGCTTCACTACGTAAAATGCATTGGGTGTCTAAATGCAATTAATAAAGAAGGCGCTTCAGTTATTCGTAAGATTATTTTATTTTTAAATGCCTTACCTGTATCATTGCAGTGCCTTTGTTTTTGACTAAAGGAGCTATTTCCTCCAGATCAAGCCTGAAGCCACCTAATCTCAAATTTCAACCAACTTCTTTTTCCTTGCAAGCAGGCTCGAGTACATGAAAGTATGGTTCTTTTGCCCAGAACTTTATGTATAAATTTACGCATACATTACAGTTACAATTTAAACTTCCTCCTTTCTCCCTTCCTGTGTGTCCCTGACTGCAGGAGTCTTGCCTTGGGTTGCTCACTTGATTCTGCCTCTTCCTGGGGGCTTTCCTTTTTCCGGTTGTAGCCCTTGTGCTCATTGTTAGGGACTTAGTCACTGCCTTGTTTTCCTGAGATCAAATGAAATGAGGTAATCTAAGCAATGGCTGCAGTTGCTGGAGCCCATTGGCCGCCTCGCCCTGGGTCTCCCACCCACAGAGTCCCTGCCGCAGCTCTGAGGGGCTTCAGCTTTGCTTGGATGTTTCCAGTTTGGAAATAGGCTTGCTTATGCTTGAATGCAGGCGTTAAACGAGCTCAGTGAATCATATGATCTGTTTGGCCAGTTCTTCAGAGTTCATTTATGTTGTTTGAACCTGGAAGAGCTGTGGAATCTGGTGGGAAATCTCCCTATGAGGGCTGGATGAGCCTTCTGGGTTTAGTTTATTTCATTTTTAGTTTTAAGCTATGTAGTCCTGACTGGCTCCCCCCCCCCCCCACAACATAGGGTCTTACCACGCAGTTCAAGTTGTTCCTGAACTACTGTTGTAACCCGGGCTGGCCTCAATTTGTAGCAGTCTTTCTGCCTCAGCCTCAGGAGTGCTGGGATTACAGACTTGTGCCATCCATGAGCAACTCTTCCTTCTGGCTTTTCAGGTTCTCTCCATTCCCAGCGTGCCCTGCCATTGGTTGTGTGTTTCTCACCAAAAAAATTGCTTGTCTGAAACCGGCTTTTTATAATTCCAAATGCCATTGCATACATTTTAAATAGCTTTTACAATTTTTAATTGGACTGAGCTCCAATGTTATCAATGTATTATTTTTTTCCAAATCCATTTTATTTCAAGGATAAAAAGGAAAAAAACCCCCAAAATTTCAAAACAGTATATTCTTAAGGAATAGTTTACTTAATTCATGTACAAGACTTGGGACAGGCATGAAAATGCATATCCAGTAAAAGTTAACTTATTGTTTGTAACATGATTTTGAAAACAGTTTGGTAGGAACTTTTAAGCAGTGTTGTTCAGTAGGGAATTTCTGGGGACATAGAATTGGGAGAGACTTCATTCTAATCTGTCATTTAGCAGTTCTAGGAGCTTGAGCAGATTTCTTAATTAACTTCTTTGAGTATTATCTTCTTTCTAAAATACATTAGGGAGAGACTAAATGAGATTGCATGTATGCAAGGTTTCCTAGATTGTAAGCTGTTACAATTCCCAGCACGACAGCATCACAAATGTGCCTGGAGACCTCTGCCTCATATTAATTGGTTATAAACTCTCAGTCTACAATAGCAGTGAAGGTAACACTTGATGAATAGTTGCTGAAAATGAATTTTTCTCTCATCTCTTCTCTTGATAGGTTTTTAACCTACCAAGCGGTGATCTGGGGCCCTGCACAGTTGGTATCTTCAGTTTAAGTTACTTTCAGAATTGATTTTGATGCTTACGAGAAAGATAACATTCCAACTCTCTTCTGGTTATATGAGATTAATTGAGAAAATTTGATTTTAAGTCTTCCAGGATGTCCTGTCCACAAGCCACAGAGGGCAGATCACATGTCTAGTTCACCACCATGCAGTCATGTGGTGATTAATGGTGGGGATGCGCACTCAGAGATGTGTTGTTAGGCAATTAAATCATGCAAGCATCAGAGTTTCCTTCTACAGGCCTAGATGGTGTGTGTCAGTGTGACTGTTAATCCTGATTTGTCAGTTCCATTGGATTAACAAATGCCCAGTAGACTGGTAAAGCATGCAGCTGGGTGTGTCTGGATGGATAATGGAGGTGTCATCTTGGGTACTATATATGGCCAGCCAGATGATTTCAGACAGGATTTCCTGTTCTGCTTCCTGTTCTGCCACCATGAACTGAATATCTTTGCTGTATTTCTGCCTTAGAGCCAGCTGACTATGGCCTGAGTCCCCTGCAGTGTGAATCAAATGGACCCCCTCTTCCTTTAGTTGTGGGGTTAGGTGTTTTAGCCTGGTACAGTCAGTGCCTCTTGATGAAGAGAGGCAGTAAGCATGAGATGTGTGAGGCTGCTGCCAGAGTAACTTGACATCCTGTTTTAAGGTACACTTGTTTTTTTTATAAGTAAAAGGCATATACTCTAAAATAATAAAAGGTTTAGTATAGTAAACACCTAAACCAGCAACCTTGTTTATTATCATTGTCCTGTATTATATGCTATATGTAACTGTATGGCTGTCCTTTTTTTTTTTTTTTGTGCCAGTGATCAAACTCACAACCTCGGGCTTGCCAGGCAGGCACTTATGTCGCTGAGCTAAATCCGTAGCATGGCTGTACTTTCATACCACCTGCAAAGCAGTAGATTTATCATGTGCTAAAGTGTGCTACAGTGTTACAAAGGCCATTGTTTTACCAGGCCTTCAGGATTGTCTAGCTGCCTTATATACCCAGACCACTGTTGTGTGTGTCCTTTGTTGTTGGCTGAAACAACATCACTATGTAGTACAGGAGTGTGTATTTTCAGTTATCATGTGGGACCTGGCATGGGACAGAGAGGGTCCTGTTTGTCTGTTTATGTGCTGGGAATTGAACCCAGAGCCTTGTGTGTGCTAAACAAACACTCTACCACTGAGCCCTTACTGATATTTGCTCACTGACTACCTGGTATTCACTTGATTAGATAGATAAGTCAGAGGTATATCCAAGATGAAGCAGTTGGTGCTGGGTATGGTGGCACATGCCTGTAATCTTAGTGTTCAGGAGGCAGAGTCAGGAAGATTGCTGTGAGTTTGAGGCCAGCCTGAACTACATAGTGAATTCAAGGCCTGCTAGACTACATAGTATGACCCTGTCTCAAAAACAAAACAAAACAAAACAAAACAAAACAAAACAAAAAAAACAAAAGAAAAAAAAGAAAGCATTGAGTAAAGGCAGTGAAACAGATTAGCGGCTCCACCAGCCCCTCCCTGCCCGCCTGCCCGTATGACTGCAGTTACATGCAGATTCTGTTCATGTGGAAGTGAGACATTAAGGTGAAGTACAGAATATACTGGATTGAGGTGTAGACACCTGGGTGCTGGACCTAACCCTTTATTAATTACCACAAGTAACTTGGGGAAGAGTTACTTAATCCTTTTGGGCTTTAGCTTCTTCCTCAAAGGCCCTGGCCAGTTTTGTGTCAAGTGATTAATTTATTCTTGGGCAGAATTACTAATTGTAGGGAAAGAAACCATAATAAAACTTGAGAGGAATTTTACTCATGAATAGTTTGGAAATAGCTATATTAGTTTATACCTGCTCCAATGGGGAAAATATAAATGATTTGACTAGGCATTGATTTTTAAATATTAATTTATTTATTTTTGCAATAGGACCTTGCTGTAGTGTAGTTCAGGCTGGCCGTGAACTCCAGTCTGGCCTGATCTTCCTGCGTCATCCGGAGTGCTGGTACTGGGGCAGGTACTGCCACACATGGCTGTGGTCATTAGTGTTTGAGAAATGAGTAGAATTTATAGAATTTTTTATTTTCTGAAAAAGAAATGTTCAAAAAAAAAAAAAGGAACATCTTAGGAAAGAGATCAAAGGGCCTGTTGTGTATTTAATTTATTCATACCTAGCGCCAACAAGAGTAGGTTTCATGCAAGCCACATGGAACCCTTAACTGTCCTGAAATTCTGTATTTTGGGAGACAGTAGTATTGTATCAAGAACTACTTAAGAAAGAGCGCACTGGAAGGGTGACATTTCTTGAAGCTGGGCCAGGCTGAGCCTGTGCAGTGGCGTGTGTGCTGAGAACACTGCAGAGGACGGTGGGTAAGCTGCTGTGCTTCCTGGGTAGGCCTGGTGCTTGGTACAGCATTTGAGAAGGAGGATACAGGTTCTTTTCCTTAGGAAGATTTAAAATTTTCACTTGCTTCTAGTGTCTCTCTGTGTCAGTTGGTCCGCACTTATCCTTTCCAGGTAAATGTTCTTAGAAAACTTCTTTTAGGAAGTGTTTCATTATGAAATGATAGTGTGTGTTGTCTAATATCACATACCCAAACATGAGGCTTCCAGAGACTTCTGTTATCCCCTGCTCACACTGTCTGTAGTATCTTACCCAGCCTCTCCCGTCACTGGTTCTAGAACACTCACTTTAAGACTGCTGTTTTGTGATGTGTTGTGTTTGTTTTTATGTTTTGGTGGTACTAGGCATTGAGCCCAGGTCCGAGCTCATGCTAGGACTCAAATACAACTGAGCCACACTTTCAGCTCTCTCTTGGTTCCTTGAGGTGTCTTTGTAGAGAAAAATTGTTTTTCATCTGAGCAATTTTGTTTTTATTTAGAACTTTTCTCTCATCTGTTTCTCACATTATATATGCTTTAGGAATATATATATATATACTTTAGGAGTATACATATACTTTGTATATATACAAAGTCCAGATGTTTCAACAAAAGAAAGTTTCTTTTTAATTAGGTTTTTAAACATTTGAGGAATTACTGATAATTTGGAATGTTATAATTATTAATGTCAAAAGGATAGTCTAGTTGGAAGTGGTTCTTTTTAACTTGAAGAGTCTGAGTTTCCTGCTCGTCTAGCTAAAAGAAACATGTTTAAATGCATAATTGTACAAAATTTTGTTTCAGCCATGAGAATCATAAAAAGATTGTTTTTCTGGCAACTTGTGTTTTTTTTTCATTAAACATATTCTAGTTAGTATTTCTGGAATTCTTTGGAACATTTGCGATGGATGCTGTGATAATATGAAGAGGGGGTTAATGTAGGTAGCTGCTCACACTTTGTGTTTTAAGAGTTGGCCAATGAAAATGAGTAATGTGTGAAAGTGGTTTGTGCAAACTAAAAATATTATTGCATCTTGTGACAAGCAAAGGCCCAAGTTCCCAGATGTTGGACATTACAGGTACTGAACAATTTGAAGTATCCCTGAATTTGGATAGAGGATTCTCTTCACATAGGCATTCATTTATTTTAATAATTTTATGATAAAAGGGGAAAATGTGGGCACATTGTAGAAACAGTGGATTTCCCCATGTCTATAATTTATGTCACCATAAGAAGTAAGGGGTACCTGGTAAAACGCTGCCCAGCATAGTGAGCTGTGCTTCACTCTCAGGACGTGTGACGTTCAGGTACGTGTCTGTCTCAGGAGTAAGTTCTAGCTGCCTCTCAGTAGCCATTAAGTTGGAAGCACCTTCCAAAGTGGGAACAAAGTAGAAGAGGGCCTAGGTGGGCAGTGCTGATGTGTAGAAGGAGTTTGTGGCATTGAACTTAGTCCGAGGGGTAGTGAGAGTAGAGTTGGGCGTGTAGAGGATTTCTGTCTTGGGTGCCTATGAAGATGGTGCTAGCAGTCCTTCACCTAGAAAGGAAATATAGAAGAAAGATCAAATTTAGGAGAAGGGATACATTCAGGAAATGTCTGGAGCACACAGGCAGCAGACACATTTTGAATGAATAAAGCTGGGGTGTGCTTTTTGCTTCCCTTTGTTTTTTGAGACAGGGTCTTGCTATGCAGCCCAGGCTGGCCTTCAATTCCCCCGTGCTTCTGCCTAGCCTTAGGGTGCGTGCTTGGAGATGTCCATGGAATGTCAGTATTTACTGGTTTTGCGTCTGGAAGGCAGAACGGCTCTGCAGAGAGAGCTTTGGGATGATGGGCTTGGATGACATTACTTAGAATGTGTGTGTTAAGGTGAGAAGGGGTCTTTGGGCAGAAGCATGGGGACACTAGCATTTAAGGGATAGACATGGACCTAAAACCAAGGAGAGGCTGGAGGGAGAGCAGCAGAGAGGGGTTGACCTGGAAGCTGAGGTGGGGCCACACATGTCAAGAAGGGCTTATTTATTGGGAGCCACCGTGTTTGAGAGAGGCCCCCAAGGAGGACTGAGGTTGAGCCTTGAGGTGGTCCCTGGAAACCTTGGGGAGAGCTGGACAGGTTAGGCCAGACCCGAGTGGGAGGAGGTAAGTAGAGGGAGGATGCTGGATCGTGAGTGTGTGTGAGCTGTTACCTGAGGCTGGCAAGGCAAGGCTGTGTGACAGAATGAGGGGGTGTAAGATCAGGGGCGATGGCAGGAGGGTATTGTCATCATCATGTTTAGGTAAGAGCGACCTGAATGAGGAACAGCCAGCTATTGGGGTGGGAGGGGGCATCGCTGGAGATGTCTGCCTCTGGAGGATGGATGGATTTGGGCTCCAGGTGGGAGGGAGCTGTCATTCCTGGTGGATAGAGAGTAGCAAATATGGAAATGTCTATGTGTGCACAGGGAATGACTAGGAATTTGAGTGATGATCAGTGGACACTGATGGAGGTGTACGTGGGAGAGGGGTGGAGAGAAAACCACAAAAGCTTCCAGACAGAAGAGGGGTGCGCTGGTGTGTCTGGGGAACCAGTTTATGTTGTGGTTGGAGCAAAGGGCGCCACCCATGGGTGTGATACGAAACTGGCTGGAAGGGAAGGGCTGGGAGGCTCTGGAGAGCCTCACTTGCCAGCCTTGCACTTTGGATTTCTGAGTAAGGAGGTACTGTTGAGGGAGAAGTAACCAACAGCAGTTTATGGCTGTCAGGGGTAGGGTGGGCCGGGGCAGGGATAGTGCAGGTAGTTAGGGCTGGAAACAGAACAGGTACAGTGGAAGAGATCAGGATTCTAGAAGTTGAGCTGGCACATTGGCATCTGATGGGTGATGTTTAGGGACAGAAAGAAGAGATGAGGGTGGAGGAGCAGCTGGGCGTGCTAGCACAGGCCTGTAATCCCAGAGGCTGGGAGGCTGAAGTAGGAGGGTGGCTGTGAGTTTGAGGCCAACCTGGGTTACACAGTGTGAGTTCCAGGCCAGCCTGGACTGCATAGTGTGAGGCCCCTCTGCTGTGCTTGGCTGTGGGGATTCAAAGAGCAGTTCATCATTTTCCCTGCTGAAGTGTACATTCCCGGCCGAAAGTCAACCAAGAGCCATAGAGGGATTGTTAGTGCTGGTGGAGGCGCAGTGGAGAGCGGGCTAGTTGCCAATGATAACAGCGCACCTTTGTGACATAGATGGTGCCTTTTACCTGACCTGATTTGCATCACTCTTTTCGCTGGTTTGTGAAGTGGGCAGTTAACTTCTTTGCACAGAAGAGGCACTGAGAGGTTCAGTAGAAGTTGGATCATAGAAGAGTCAGATTAGAAACGGGGCATTCTTGGGCAGAGTGGGGGTGGTTGCAGTCTGACTAGGGTGGCTGTCACATTAGCAGAGATCAGAGGATGAGGACTTGATGCTGTATGCGTGGGTCTTGGGTAGGGTGGAGGGGTAAGGGTAGAAGAAACTGCATTTTGGTTTAATTAAGTCTGAAGTCCAGTGGTAGAAGGTGAGGACCAGAGTGCAGAAATAACGTAGATTGTCTCCTTGTGTATCAAAGGTTACAGTCAAGTTCCTAAATCTGTATTCATAGCGTTGCCTTATTGCACAGTTACTGTGGAACTGTTAAGTTTCCAGAATTCTTGTTTTCATACTGATTACATTCATCGTCATCCAGAAATACACATGTACAATGTGGGTGGAAATTACAATAATCATAATAATGAGAGTTGCTTGTAACTCCAAAGAAGTCTGGGTTTCTACATGATTTATTGTAATTTATAGAGCAGTCTGAAATGATCAGACTTTGGAAATTTGCTTCAGGGGATGGTAAATGAAGGTGTTCTGGAGGGTGGTTGTTTTTCTTTCTCTCAGATTGGAAAGAAAATCAAAAGAACCTGGGTATATTCCAAAACTTAGAGTCACACAGAGGTATTCAAATGTCTGCATTATTACTGAGCAGGGATAATATCCTGACCTTTATTCTGTGTACAACTGGGTTATTACAAGAGTCCTATTTCCCCTTTCTGGAAGGAACGTTCCAGTGTATTTGGGGAGGTCAACACAATTAGGTGCCACTTTTGAAAGTGTAAATGCTGTGTGATGAGCAGGGAGTAAGGAGGTGAAAGTACACACAGTGAAGCAGGCGCGTGGTCATCCAGCCCGGAGTGAGCCAGGTGCTGCTTTGCTCAGCAGGGCGCTTTGGGGGCTCCCCTGATGAGTGTCTCCTGAAGGTGGGAGAACTTAGATTTGGGTTTTAGAAAGGTAAAACACCTCAGTGACTGAGTGGTCTTTTATTTTTCTGTAGAAAAAGCATTGGTGTATTTTAACAGAAACATTTTAGATTGCATCAAAATCATAATGGGATTTATAAAAGACTTAGTTTCAAAATGCCGGTGTCTGTGTCTCCGATAGGGATACTTCCAGGGAGGGAGGCAGAAGTATCAGTAGAAATGCGTAATGTATCTGTGAAACTGATAACTGCAAAATTAGGATGTTGCTTTTCACCGTTTTCTGCAGTTATCAGATCAAATATTTTTACTAGAAAATCCAAGATCTGTAATAGAAAGGAAAAGGCTTACTTTTGAACTAGGATATATATAGGCAAGGTAAATGTTAATTTCTTGAAAGTCAAAATGTTAGGGAAGATTTTCATTTTACCATTCCAAAGTGGTTCAGGCACATGGTAATTATATGAGAACAGTACCTTTTAGCTAAAGATAAAATTGCAGCTATCATCGAAGCCCAGATCTCCCTTTCTGGCTCCATTTTCCCCTTTCTCTCTCTGCTCCTAACTTGTTCTTTTTGCCCTCCATAAATATTATATTTTTGTTAAAGTATCTGTTAAGTGTCTATCATTAATATTGTTATTTTACATGTCTTTAAATTTATGGAGGTGTCCTGTTGCATGTTTCTGCTGTAGGATTCTTCCATTGTTCGGCCTTGTTTTTGAGGTTGGTACTTCTTGTTCTAATTCATTCTTTTGAGCTACTAAACATACAGTATAGTATATCCATTTGCCTATTGATGGACATTTAGTTATTATTTCCTCCTTTACAAATAATACTTCAGTAAGTATGTTTACGTCTCCCGTGTGTATGTATGTGTGTGTGCCCGCACGCGCATGTGGACGTGCACTTTACACAATCTGAGGAGTGGAATTGCTTAGTCACAGGGAATGGAATGTGTTTTCAAGCAGCTGTTGCAGGTAGGTTTGGTTTGCTTTCTCCAATTCCAGCCTTGAAATGAGAAGCTTAGGGATTAAGATAATAATGACTTCTTTTTAACTTATATTTTGATATTATAATGGACCTATGAATGCTTGTGGTTTTGTGAGGGGGAAAAAAAACTCATACAGAATAAGTAATGTTTAATTTGTATTGATAGTTTAAAACGTGGTTTATGTACAGTGTTATTTGAGTGATATGTATACACAGTTAGGTCTTCTCCTAGGAACACAGTGAGAAGAAATTGGAAGCTGAGGCAGCACGATCACAAGTTTGAGTCTTGCCTGGGCAACTTAGTGAGATGCTGTCTCAAAAAAGGTGGGGACAGTGCTGGAGACATAGCTCAGGGTGAAGGGTCTGAGTACAAGTCTCAGTCCTGAAAAAGCAGAGGAGGAAAAGGAAGGGGGAGATGAGGAGTTGAAATTCCTAAGGCTGGGGGTGTGGCTCTGTGGTGGAGGAGGCCCTGGGTTCAAGTTCTGGTGCCACAAAAATAAATGTAAACTCTTCATTTCTTTGGTGTTTCGGTGCCCACTAATATTTGACTTACAGTGCGTGTGGCTTAGTGTGGGACGGGATAGACTTTAAACAGGTGACATTTCTTTTGGCGGTCTTTTAAAGTTTCTATAATTTATTTTAAAGTCTGTTTAAACCCTCATGTCTCAGAGTGCTTGAGTAGAAGGAAAAAGTGCCTGGATTATGAAGAATAGCACAAATCACAACAAGGGCGTTTTGAAGTCACCTGGCATGCTCTCTTTGGGTGAAAGGAGGTTCTGTTTTCTTATCACAGTTTTCCTGCTCAAATTGCTCAGTGTAGTTTGTGGTTTCTAAGATACCTGCTAGACTGGCTTTAGGCTGATAGTATCAGTTCCTTCATATTTCTTCTGCCTCGTTTTTAGAACTTTATGTAACTTACTTCTTTATTCGGGCCCTAAAACAATTTTGCTATTATATTATCCTTGCTTCTCCAAATGTCATTGCCTAACCGGCAGGAATTAATAAGAGAACCACTTCTGTGCATCCTGGCCACAGACTGTGATGTGTCATTATTGGCAGAGATAAAGGACTGCTTCACAAAGGATTATGCCATCTTGTGATAATGAAATAAATTGTCTTGTGATAATTTACACAGTTAATGTAGGTGCACCAGTGACCTATTGGATTCGTCTCATCGGATTGGTTTCTGACCATCTTTACTTTCTGATAACTATCACCATCATCAAGATAACAAAATAGCCATTGCCTCCGGAGGTTTTCTGTGCCACTTTACCTGTGTGGTGGGAACTTTAACATGACATCTGTTCTCTTGTTAAACTCGCAATGCGCAGTACCCTATGATGAACTGTGGACACCATCTAGTTCTCTATGGCTTACTCATCTTTGCATACTGGTAACTAAATACCCATTGATCAATAGCTCTCCATTCCTTTCTACTTACTCCTGGGCAGCCACCTTTGTATTTGTTGCTTCTCTAAGTTTGACTGTTTCAGACCCTCTCTTGTGTCAGTGTAATCATGAGATATTTGTCATTTTACTGACTTACTTCACGTGCCATAATGTGTTCAAGATTCACTCATGTTGTACATGAATGGTAGGCTTTGCATTTTAAAGGCCAAATAATGTTCCACTGTGTTTATAACACACTTTTTAATCGTTCTTGCATAATGTCATTTTGCTCTTTGTTTTGTTTTGTTTGAGACAGGGTCTCCCTGTGTAGTTCAGGCTGGCCGTGAATTGACTATGTAGTCTAGGCTGACCTCAAAACCATGGAAATTCTCCTTTTGAGACCATCTTATAAGATATTCTTATTTAATGTAATGTAGTAATCACTGGGTTTTTCCTTGTGACTTAGTCCTTTAAAGCAGGTGATATAACACTGAACATGGTGGAAACTCTGGATGTAGAGCCTGGAGAACCTGCATAGCTGTGCAGACTGGGTTCGAGAAGTAACTTGATGCAAGGGACAGCTAAGCAGTTAACACCAGCATTTTTAAATTTACCTGTGGCCTCCCAGGTGACTTTGCATGGCAGCTCATGATTCTTACCCTCTTGTTGGGAGCCACTGAAACTATAAGTATGTGTGCTCTAATAATTAGGCTCTCCTGTAAGCTAATTAAAACAAACTCTGGGTGCTGCCTCACCTGGTTGTTTAAACTGCTGTATCCTCCGTGGCCTAACCATTCTACTTTTAAAGTTTTATTCTAAGAAAAAAAGTCAGGGATATAAAGAGGTTTTTATAAGAAGGCTGGCTCATCAAAGCATTGTTTTTAATAGTGGGAAGTTTGGAAACAGTTTAAAGGCCCTGCTCCCAACCTGTCACATAGGTTGGTATTTCACTGTTTAAAATTGTTTGTAGGGGCTGGGGATGCAGCTCAGTGGTAGACCATTTGCTTTGTATGCATAAAACTTTGGGTTTCATCCCCAGCACTGGGTGGGGGGAAATGCTGTGGTTGAATAGTATAGGTTCTACATCCATACTAAGTGGATTGTGATTCTGGTACTCAGCGCTCAGTGCTTTGTGACTTAGGCCAAGTTTCTTAATTCTGTTAACAGGTCAGGGGGTATTTAGCTCAGTAGCGTGCCTGCCTTGCAAGCACACAGTCGTGAGTGCGATCCCCAGTACAAAAAAAAAAAAAAAAAAAAAATCAAAAAGCACATATAGCATACCGTTAAATATGTAACAAGAAAAAGAAAAACTGGAAAGATACCTCTCTCTTGGTGAATGGACAGTCTCCTTTTGCTTCTGTAATTTTTTCTTCCCCACAATCATCTTTTCTTTTTGTAACAGAAAAAGAATTTTGCACACAGATTTTATTGTAGGGCCTTTGGGTTAAAACACCCAGAAGGACTAGCAGGTTAACCTTAAAAAGGACAACTTGATTTCACGATTTTATCTTGGAGTTTCATTTGTTCCTTAGTGATTGACTGATTGTTTAAGTAAAAATTCATCCTGGTGTGTATACAGTTGTGTAAAAAACATACTTTTAATACAAAGACAACTTCCTAAGGGTAGCCGTGAAATTGTATATGGTTTGTTAGGTTTATTGTGGTATTTTGTTTTTCCTAAATACTGTTTCCTGTTCTTTCCCTTTCGCATGCCAGCATTGCTGAAAATAAATACTTTGCTCAGCAGGGCTCATAAGCCAGATGGAATGGTGTTTATAATTCAAGGAAATAGGCTAAACTGTCTTCAGTTCAAAATACATTAGAAAGTCTGGAGCAGTTTGGTATGTTTTTTAAGGTGGGGAGCCGGGAATATTCTATATACCAGTGTGCATGCCGTTCACACTGAGAGTGGGGAGAGGGAACCAGTGAGGGCAGGAAGTCGGTGAGAGTGGTAGACCAGCAGCGCAGCTGGGGGTGAGCAGCAGCTGAAAACAAAGCTGCTGGAGACTTCTCAGGAGCATTCCCCTGTCAGCTTACCCAAATCTGCCCTTTTACTAGTGTCTTTACATGTAAACGTGTTTCCTTCAGATTCTTAAGCAAGGTTAGGGGAGAGATGCGCAGGCTGTGCTGGTGTGGTAGCTGCCCTGGGCTTGTGTATGGTGAGGGGCAGAGCCTGGGAAGCCTGTAATCCGGATTAGAGTGGGGATTGTTCATGATTTGCATGCTTTTGAATGGCTTCTCTGAATTTATTAACAAGTCTTTTATTTTTTAAAGATTTTGTGGTGGGGGGAGAGTGCTAGAGAGTCAGTTCAGGGGCACTTATATGCTAGGCAAGTGCTCCGCTACTGAGCTGTACTCCCAAGTCTAAGACAAATCCTGATTACCTGCTTGGCTGAGAATTTTCCTGGGATCTATTGTAAAGGAGAGAAGGAAATGAACAAATAATTATGAGAAACCTGTATTGAGTGATGAATATGTGCCTGGTATTATATTAACTGGTTAATTATGTTATCTCGGTTAGTTGTCGCAACAGCTCACAGAGATCTTCTCCTGCCTCAGCCTCCTGAGTGCTGGGACTTTAGATTTGCTCTGCCATGCCCGGCCAAAACTACAAATCTTAATTATACAATTTAGTAAGTTTCCCTGCATGCTTAACTACACCAAGATAAAAATACATTCTGTTGCTCCAGAAAGTTCCTGTGTGTTCATTCCTAGTCAGTTAATTCCACAGTTGTCAGCTAGCATCAGAATTTTGACTTTTATCACCATAAACCAATACTACTATTCCAGGCATGGTGGTGCACACCTGTAATCCCAGCACTCGGGAGGCTGAGGCAGGATGATGGCCACAAGTTTGAGGCCAGCCTAGACTACTTGGTAAGTTCAAGGCCAACCTGGACTACATAGTGAGTGCCTGTTAAAAACAAAAAGAAAAACAACTATTACCTTGTGTTTAATTTCATATAAACAAGATCATGTAGTACATGGTTTTTTGGGGGTTTTTGGTACCAGGATTGAACTCATGACTGCACACTTGCAAGGCAGGCACTTATGCTGCTGAGCTAAATTCCCAGCCCTGTACATAGTTTTTTTGCATCTTTTGTCAATGTAGTACTGTGTCATTAATTCAAATTTGCTGCGTTTACTAGTCATTTGGTGATCCATTATATGAATATTCCTTTATTTATTTATTTGTACTGGAGATCAAACTCATGACTTTGCACTTGCCAGGTACATAATTTATATACCCATTGTCTTGCTAAACATTAGAGTTGTCAGCTGCTTTGAGCATTGTTGTAGTAGTACATGTCTTCTGTTGGACATATGGCCTCATTTCTTTTGAGTATATACCTATGAATGGAGTTGCTTACTGGTAGGGTCAGTACGTGTTTTTGTCCCTAGTAGGTTTTATCAGTTATCCAGTGTAGTTAGACTTATAAACATATTCACAACCAGGGTTTGAGAGTTTTGTTTGTTCTACATCCTTGCCAATGGTCTTTTAAAGATTTGTTTAAGTGGTGTAGGGATCAACCCAGGGCTTTGCACTTGCTAGGCGAGCACTTTATCATTGAGCTATAACCCCAGCTCAATTTTGAATTTTAGTGTCTTGAAGTGTAGAACTTGGGAGGAAGCTGCTAATTAGTGTGCCCTGATGGAATGAAGATAAATTGCAATACAGAGGTATATAAAGCTTCCTGCAGCAACTTCTATGTGTTACTTATTTCAGCGACAGCTATACAGAAAAATCTCTGCCTGCTTTTTCTTTAAGCCAGCCTTGTCCAAATTCTAGTTTATTACACTGGGCATAAGTTATTTTATGAGTCATCATTTACTCTCATTTATGCTGAAATATCAAAAAAAATCACTGTATTTCAAAGTCCTTTAGGAAACGTCATACTTTAGAAGGAATCAGTGTTTGACCCCAGTACTCACTATTATTTCTTCTGTTGAAATAGAGTGAGAGATGTAGGAAAAGTAGTACTGGGTACATTTTGGAAGATCCAGTGACACTGTAACAACAACTGTCGGGCTTATTGAGGGCTTCCTCAGGGTCAGGCTTTGAGCTCAGAGGTTTGTATTCCTTAGTTCATTTACTTTGCTTCACAATCTGGTGAGCTGAAGGTACTATTAGTATTGCCATTTTTATAGATGAAGAAACTAAGATTTTAAGAGGTTAGGTATTTTGCCCCAGTTTAACCAGCTAGTTAGTATAGAAACTGAAGTTTTAATCTGTGTCTAACTACAAAGGCTCCTCCCTTTTATGACTTTCAATAATCAAAGACTTGTTACATATTTATGCATTACCAGCTCATTATCCAAAAGATAAGTAAAATCCATGTTTTTGTTTCCCTAAAGTTTTTAGGCTCTTTGAGGAGTCCAAAACAGAAGGAAAGTAAATCGGTCCAGTCTTCAAGATGACTGGTTGGAGCAGCCACTGTAGCAATGCCTGTGGCCAGAACGTACAAAGGAGAAGTCTTGAGGAAGTGCCAGGCTGTTGTTGGTACCAGGTTTCATGCGGGATGACATATTTGAGTTGTGCTTTTCAAAAGTGGCTATGTCTCAGTATTGTGGTCACTGGGCATTGGACCAGGGACCAGACGGTAGAATCTTATGTCAAGATACTTGTATTCAATAGGTATGTGGGATATTGGCAAGAATCAGCTTGGTGGGTAGCCAGTCCTATGTCCAGACCTGGTCAGAGAGACTCTTGACTATCTGCCAGGTCACCCTTGAGGTGTTTGCCACTTGGGGAGGATCAATCAGTTGGGCAGAGCCGTGCAGCATGTGGAGGTGGAGAGGTGGTAGAATGTTTGCTGTAGAGGTTGGCTAAATGCCTCTGAAGGTCAGGAGATAGATTAGAAGGGACAGGTGTAGGAGTCACAGAACTGGATGTAGAGGCCATGAGAACAGATAGGCTCTTGGTCCAGCTATCGATTCCGGTGGATATCAGAAGCCCTTATGAAGCTTTTGAAAACACACTGCTCTGAACCAAGGGTTTCTGATTAGTGGCCCTGGGGTCAGCAGCCCTCTAGGTTTTTTTGAGGCAGCCTCATGCTGCTGTAGTTCTGAGGGTCATAAAACATTTTGGTGAAATAAGCCAACATGTCTCCCTGTATAGCTTTCACAGAGTGGGCCTTGCAGGGAGTGCAAAGCTCATAGTGTACTGGCCACGGACATTTGTGCTTATGAAGATGATTTTCACATCTCCCCCTCTAGCTTTCCTTTTTCTTATGTTGCACACCCCCAGTGTACTCACTTTCCACAGCTTTTATTATGATCCTTTTAGGCAATTCCTCTTTGCTACTTTTCAAACGAGGTACCACAAAACAGGCATTTTGACCAGCACTGAGTAGAGCTGGGATCATCTATTTCTCTCTTGCGATGTATATAATACACTTACGCATTTTGTGGGGTGTGGGGAGATCCCAAGGAGGGACCGTAAATGTACTTTTAATTTCATCACAGATTCACCCTATCAGTTGAGCTTGGTTCACCCTCCCACCTGTCAGTTGACAATTTGATAAGCAGATTTATTCACTGAGGCTGCCCTGCCCTGACTTTATACTCTACTGTACTCAGTGATTGATAAGGCCAGATTCAAATATTTAACCAAAATCTTACTAATGATTTGGCCTTAGCATGCTAAAGATTATTATTATTTTACTTCAAGAGAGACTTATTTGTAAAGGAGCTTTAGGAATCTTGCGAAAGTCTTTTCTTGTAACTTAATAGTTTCACTAGGGTGACTGGCTATTTTAGGTATTTCATATTGATTCTTGCACAGTTTTGCTTAAACTGTATCAGAGCACTCCCTGGAAAGTCCCTGCACTGAGTATTTACTTTTAGTTACACATTCTGTAAACCGTGTGACTTGGATGTGTAAAATTGACTGTGTGGCCAGTTCTTTGCCTCTTGTCTCTACTGCTACCAACTCTGATTTTTTACACTGGTTTTGTTTGTTTGTTTGTTTGTTTGTAGTGCTGGGGATCAAACCTGGGGACTTACACATGCTAAGTATGTGCTCTGCCAATGAGCTCCTCCTTAGCCCTAGATACCATATTTTGCTTTAGAGAACTGAATGACCTGTGATGTTCTTAAAGACACTGGGCTTTGTTGTTGTTGAGATAGGGTCTTGCTTTGTATGTAGCGCACGCTGGTCTCCTGCCTGATACTCCCTAGTGCTGGAGTTACAGGCATCTGTCCCCCTCCCCCATGCCTGGCAACACTGGGTATTTAAAAAATTTTCGTATCTTTTGTAGCATGCACTACAGCACAGCGCTTTATGGCAGATGGTCAGCTCTTTTTCTTCATTCTTTCTTTCTTTAACACATCCAAAGGCCAGGTGTGGTGGTATAGTCCTGTGATCTCCAGCACTTGGGAGACTGAGGCAGGAGGAACGTTGCAAGTTGGAGACCAGCCTGGGCTACAAAGTGAGCTCAAGGCCAGCCTGAACTGCATAGCAAGACCCTGTCTCAAAAAGAAAAGGGGGAGAAAAAAAACCCTCACTCAGATTTCACAGAAAATATGTTCATTTTGCAGAGAAGACAGGTTAATTTATTTGCCTGGCTTGCCCTTGAGCAGTCCCAGACTCCAGGAGAGTTGCACATAGACACGAAAGGGACATGCTGTGATTTCAGTGTTGCTTCTTGCCTCACTTTTCCTCTGGGAGAGTCCTGTGAAAATGTGATGACATAGTGTCACAGTGTGCACAGTAATAGCGTTACCTCAGTTCACAAATGATTTTGGTTGCAAACCAAGTTGGATAAGAACTAAATCAATGGTTAGGTTCGATGTTGACCTTAGGGGAAATTTGATTTGGTTCTCTTCCAGTTTGATTTGTAACTGGAATTATGGAGAGAATTGAATTTGTGTACCACTGTACACTCTTTAATATTTTCTACATATGTGGAATTGGGAAAATGGTCCTATTTCAATATGTAATTTGCAGTTTAATTTTATTTATATTTAAAGTCTTTATCTGTTGTTGTTCTTGCTAAGTCTACCATCAGAGAGTTTTGCAAACTGAGAGGCTTAAACAACAGAAATTATCATCTCACAAACGTATTTTGAAAGGACCATAATGATGTCTTTACCAACCAGCCAGCAGCTTATCTATGAGCCCTGTTAACCCAATGATGACCCTGGGCCCCAGCTCAGCATTTGACCCCCAAGGACCACCAGGTTGGTGCAGGAAAGTTATTAGTGGGTCTCCTTGTCACAAGCAAGTTCATTTTGGAAATGTAACATTACTCCAGCATCAGCTCACAGTTCGTGGCTCAAATTCTGAGTACAATCAGTTTGGAAGCATTGGAAGAGGAGTCATGTCTGCTTGGGTACCATAATCTTGTCAGTAGACTGACTTATTTTTGTTACTGTTTTGTAGTGCTAGGAATGGAGCCCAGGGCAATCGTGTATGCTAGACAAGTCTGCTAACACTGAGCTGCTTCCGGATCAGGCAGGCTAATTTTTAATGAACTCTGTGTTCCACTTCGAACTGATGAATGGCAGTGTTGTCTTTTCTCATCTCCAGGTGAATGACTTATGGTTATTTTCTCCTTTGTACTTTGCACTAACATCTGTGAATACTATCTAAAAACTATTTACATGCTAGTGATTTACTATCAAGAACTAATCATGGGGCTGGGTATGTAGTTCAGTTGTCAAAAAAAATAGCAACAACAACAAAAAACCCAAACCCTAAAACTTCTCCAAACTAGTCACACCAATACTTTCCCAAGTGCATTAAGAGTGCTGGGAAATACTTAATTCAAAATTGGTTTATAGAAGAAACTCAGGCTTCCTCTCAACTACACTGGCAGAGATTATAGAGGTTTTCAGCTCTACATAATGCTTTTGAATTTTTAATTGGTATTTAGGACTCTGTGATTTTTTTTTTAAAGCACTCTGTGATTAAATAAATACAGGGGTACATCAGTTCATAAAAGCTTCCATTTGCAAACAGTTTGGTTTGCATACAGAATTTGGCAAACTTTTTTGTTGGTAAACTGCATTAGGTGACAAATGTGATCACAACCATCTTTTCCAAAATCGTAGACAAAATTAAGTTTGTGAGCTGAAGCACCATGGTAATTAACTCACTTTTAAACCTTATGAATTCCCATTTCTCTGATATTGTTTTAAGAATTTACATAATTTCAACCTACACATTGATAAAGAAAATGCTAATAGCTGGTATGTCATTTGTGTCTCCAGAGAGAGTGGAATCTCTAGAGCAGTCCTAGCCCGTCTAAGACAGCAGAGAGCCACTGTCCTGGAGAGGCGTCCTCCTGTAAGATGCTGACTTTAGCCACCGTGACTTCCTTTAATCTTTTTTTTTTTTTTTTGGTACCGGGGATCAAACTCATAACCTTGTACTTACCAGGCAGGCGCTTATGCCACTGAGCTAAATCCTCGGCCCAAGTTTCTTTAATCTTAAAAACAAAAGATTACTGTTTTAAACTTATAGGTCTAGTTTTTTAAAATACTCACGATTTTTTCTAACTGGAACTTCAGTTTTTTGGGATATGCCTGCTAATACAATTTCCAAACACGTTTACTAGAAAGAATTGTTTTTGAGGTTGTTTGTGGAACATGTATACATGTATAATTGATGGTAATAAACGAGTATTTATTGGACTTTAAAGTGCTTGTTAAGTCCTATGGGAGAGGTAGTAGGGGGTATAAGAAGAGTTTCAGCTAGATTACAAAGTTTAGGATCACATTGATGAGAAGGAGTGGGCTGTGAGGCTGGGGATTTAGCTCAGTGGCCCAAGTGCCTGCCTGGCAAGCGTAAGGTAGTGAGTTGGATCTCTAATACCCCCCCCCACCCCCCAAAAAAGGAGTGAGCTGTGAGCACGAATGGCCCTAGTTTCTTTGTGGGATGATGGTGAAAATGTTCTAAACAGAGATCACGATGATGAACATATTTGTGAACATAATCAAAACCACTGCATTATACTGTTTAATGGATGGATTTTATGGGGGTATCAATTATATCTCAATAATGCTCTTTTAAAAAAATCTTCTTAATGAGTTTGCAGTTCCAAAAAGAGTCCTTGCTTCTCATTTACCATCCTTATCTCCCAAAGCAGTTGTAGTAGAAGACAAAGAACAACAGATGGGCTTATCTTCTGGTGGTGAGGAAATGCTCAGTGGCCCCAAATTTGCTCAGTGAGAGTTGTTTACACAGACTCAGTCTGTTAAGCTCAGAGATATGAAAAATCACTGCAAGCTGAAGCCCACTTGAGCAAAATCTGAGCAGTGGTTTAGGTGTCCACCTTGCCTTGTAGAAAACCTGACAGAAAACCCAGGACTTCCTGACATGGGTCCCTTAATTGCGGACCATTGTAGGCTGTGAACAAAATAGTAAAATTCTGACACCACAATGACATGATGGATCTTGAGGACATTATTCTGTGAAAAAAGTCTGTCGTGAAAGGACAAATATTGTGATTCCATTTATTCACAATATCTGTCCTTTTGTGCAGTGTTGGTTTTGGGAAACAAGATCAGTGTTTTTAATGGGTATGGAGTTTTACTTGAGGATGAAAAAGTTCTGAGATGGTTGCACAGTAGTGTAAATGCATCTAATGCCACAGAACTGCACACTTTAAAATGGCTAACTGGGAATGTTTACAGTAGGCATATTTAACCATTAAATTTAAAAAATTTAGTCAGTTTTTTAAAAAGGAAAAGAGAAGATGGGCTGCAGTATACATGGACTCTGCCAGTCAGGCAGGCACCGCTTGCGATGGTCCTGTCTTTGCTGCAGCCTGTGGGTGTGCAGAGGAAAGGAGGCTGTTGAGCAAAGTCTCACCTGTGCTACCTTCACTCCTGTCCTCCTGCCAGTCACCCACGGAGCATCTCCTGCCTGCCGAAGCAGAGCGCAGGTCCCGGGGGTGTGGGGGGAGATGAAAGCGCATCTGCAAGGCCTGTGTGATCCGGATGAGAAGCTGCAAGACCTGCGTCTGCCTTAAACTTGGGCACAGGGCATTGTGCTTCTCTTGGATGGAAGCGTGGAAGTAAGAAAGTCAGCATGTAGATGAACCCTGACACGCAGTCATGTTCTTTTAAAAGACAGCATCTCTGAAGAACAAGGCGGGCCTAAACCAAAAAAACCTTTATGGAGCAGATATCTTCATGGATGCCAGAGGGATGGTGTGCTTGGCCTGCAGCCCTGAGGAGAGGTTGTGTGATGTTTTTTCCTGTGGCAACAGAAAAGGGACACAGCTGGGTTCTTAGGGAGCAGATAGGCTAGACATGGAGGAGGCCAAAATACAAATGCAAAGCAAAGTGTGTTTGTTTGTAAGGCACTATATAAGTGAGTGAACGGTGGTAAGGTTTTTGTTTTATTTCTTTATTTATGTATTGAGATAGTGTCTGCAGTTCAGGCTAGCTTGGACTCAGTATGTAGTCCGGGTTGGACTCACACTCATGGTGAGCCTTCTACCTCAGCCTCCCAAGTGCTAGGATTACAGTCATGCATCACCTTGCCTGGCTTGGTTAGGTACGCTTTTAACAGCAAATTGTAGAAGAGAAGTGTGAAAGCAAGTGAATGGGTCAGTGGCCAAGACCTTGCAGGCTGTAGTTTTAAATGTATCGTTAGAGATGGTCCTCAGAGGCAGTCTTCATCTGTTAAACAAATTCTTTGGGGGTTAGGGTGAGAGAGAAGTAAGAGATGAAATGGGGGTGAGAATGTGATATTTTTGGAGTACTTTGAGCTCCATAGCAAATTCATGCTAAGATTGTGTTTTTTCCTAAGTAAAACTTAGATATGGTCATTCTGTAATGAAAAAGTCAAAGCAAACTGGACAGGCTTGGGAGGACTAAATTGCTAGCTCTTGTGCTGAATTCTGAGACTGTCATTAAGTGGCTTTAAGAATGAGGAGAGATCAGTTTTTGTAAACTACTGTATTTTGGTGTGAGGTTTGTTTCGGAATTTCACAGTAAAATCAATCTCTTAACTTTTCTGTCATGTTTCCACTTGGGTTGGGGTTGAGGGTGGGGTTGTAACAATTCAAAATTTAGCAAATTTTGAAAAAAGTTACAAAAAAAGCAAACACTAAGAATATTAACCTAAGAATTATTAACACTAAGTATTACTGGAGACAAATCTTTTCTCAAGCAGAGGAAGTCTGGGCAGTAATTACACTGCAAGTGATACACTTGCTCCTGATTCCATAATCATTGTGTGGTTAGGATTCACTGTTCAGGATTCACTGTCATCTATACTCTCAGGGAAACATGTACGGTGCTGTCTCATTGTGTAAGGTGGTGTATGTACTGAGGAGTGTATTTGGCCAGGGTTGTGAGAAAACTACTGGAACCTGGCCTGGTGCTAATAAAGACAAATACAACTTAATGGTTCACGAGGAAGGTTGATTCTTTGTCCTGAGACTTAACTTTTTGACCTTTAATAAGGTCACAGTCAGGCTGAAGATTTAGCTCAGTGGTGCAAGTGCCCTGTGGTGAGTTTGATCTCTGGTACCCCCACCCCCAAAGTCACAGTCTTAAAAAAAAAAAAAAAGTAGTGACTGGTTTTTCCCTGTAAAGGTAGGGGAATTTCTTTTTAACATATTTTCCCCTAATGACTAATCTGTACTTAATGCAGGAAACTTGGAAATTGGAAAAAAATAGAGAAGTTTGTGAAAAGCTTTTCTTTCAGGGTAACTGCCAGTTTGCTTTCATGGAAGGTGAGAGCAATCTGTTTCCTGGCTGCCCTGCCCTTGCCTGGCCATTACGAGCCTCTTTCTGTGCCTCTCAGGTTTCCTCACTTGGAGGATTTTGGAGGTGTCACTGGCCTGTCTTCCCCCAGGAGTGCCGGAAACTTTCCTGTGAGTTTGGGAACCATCCAAGCCTTGGTTCTGATTAAAACACCCTGCTGCCGCCCCAGATGTGCATATCTCCTAGGGTTTGTTTCTGTTCTGGGGCTTGACAAGCAGAAGGCGATTTGCGGAGGGAAACAGCCCTTGGCTGGAGGCGCCATGGTTCTGGTGGGCTCATTTGAAACATAGCTGTGGACAAGTGGAATTCCTTTGCTGATGTGTAAGGAGTCATCATGACTGTTAGACGGAATTGTCTGACTGTGTGGTGGTGGATGAATGGCATGTATTCCACAGCCAGCTGTTTATTATCAGTGAAAGCTCTAAAATGTTCACCATCACTGAACTGGGGCATGGCAGGCTCTCAGGGTTCTTAGAGGCATACCCTGAAAACTGTTTGTTCCTTTCATTGAAACATGTGTGTTGATTGAGCTCCAGCTGTGTGCCAGGTCTGGCTGTAGGTGCTGGATGCAGTCCAAAGGAGCGAAGAAAATCCCCTTCCACGGAGGAGTTCCCGTTCCTGCGGGGTGGCAGGTAATAAGTAAGATAAATACCTAAAATACGGGATATAATAGATAGTAGTAACTGCTAAGGAGAAGAAAGTAAAACTTCCATGAAGAGGGCTTTGGGGCAGGTGTGTGCTGAGGGAAAGAAAATGCAAGATGTGTTGGTGTTTTTAGGCCTAGCTGGGGGACCCGACCCCACCCTTCTGGGGAAGTGGAAGTTCCTGGCTGGCCCTGGTACGTTGGGTTCCGGGTCCCCCCTGGTTGGGAAGGAGGGCCCCAGCAGCAAGGTTAGGGTTTGAGAGGGAAGTTTGTGTGTGGTCTTTGGGTATACATGAAGACTGCTTAGAATAGTGTCAAGCATACAATAAATTTTAGCTACTGGTGTTATACATGTTAACTCTGTATTGTATCTTCTGTTATAAAATTCAGAGCTTTAAATAGAAACTAGAGGGGCCAGTTTCTTGGAGAAAGTGTCCAGGGGTAGAAACAGTCATTCCTAAGTACCAAATTTGGAGCATACACAGAATGTTGGTCTCCCCATCCCCATACCTTAATTTTTTTCCACGCTGCCGTTCCGGTCCCCTTTCGTCCCCTGGAGCCATTTTACAAGAAAAGGTTTTAAGGCAGGAACCACAGATCCATTTGTGACAGAGCCTTGTTGTGTTATTTTTTAATGAATGATTAGACAAAAAGCTCTCACAGCATAGTCAGATTTCTAAAAATGTACTTGGATAAAGGGAAGAGGATGATAAATCCGGTGCATTATAGGTGCAATGCATGATGATTGATGGGAAGAAAAAAGACCACAGTGCTTTCCCAGACTCTAGCTGTGTCTTTAAAAGTGAGTAAATTTGAGTTTTTGCAAAATACAGAAATCATTTCAGGGTTGCTAACTTACTCTACGTGGCTTACACTTGGGATTTCTTACTACTTCTCAGTGACCCTTTGTAATTTGAGGAAAATAGATTCTACAGCATTTGTATCTCTATTTAACAGCCATCACTAATTCATTTCAATTTTAAGTTTCATTGAAGATATTACAGTGAGCTTCCTCTGATGCTGCCTGTAAACTGTCAGAGGTCCGGAATGAGAAGATTCAGAGTTCTCTGTTGTTGATGGTATTTTGTGGGTTAAATCTAAAATCGGAAAAGTAGAGTATGTAGTGGCATGTTTTAGGAGTTGCTTAGATTTGGGTTAGAATCTCAGCCCTTCTCAAAGATAAATCTCCATCTCTGCTTTCTCATGTTTGAAGTAATTATCAACTCATGAGGACCTTGCGATGACTAAATGGATGGATATGTAGCACATACAGTGCATACTAAATTTAAGTCTCTCAGAAATAGTTGTTCATTCAGTAATGCTGATTTGAAGCTGGACACAGTGGTGCATGTCTGTAATCCTAGCACTTGGGAGGCTGAGGCAGGAGGATTAAGTCTGAAGCCAATTTGGGCTCTTAGTGAGTTCAAGCCTGATCTGAGCTACATGGTGAAAACCTGTCTCAAATAACAACAAACAAAACAAACCTCTGATTTTGAGAGCCTCCCCTCAGATTACTGAATTGGTAAACATTTGTACTGTTAAATTTAAGTACCAGGTTCAATAATGACATCTAATAGTAGTACTAATGATGGGGATAGCTAGCCAGACATTATGAAGTGGTCTGTGTGTGTTATTTCAGTTACTCTGAAGCAGGGCAGTTTGAGGCAAGTTACTATGTTCAGTTTAGTGAGAGACTGAGCCTTAGGGAGATGAAGAAATTTAGAAAGTAATGAAAGAAACAAGTTGTGTAAAAAGATCACTTTTTAGTTCGTTTGGTTTTTTGAGACAGGGTCTCTTTATGTAGTCCAGGCTGGGCTTGAATTCACTATGTAGCCCAGGCTGGTCTCGCACTCATGGAGATCCTCCTGCCTCAAGCTTCCAGTGGTGGGATTACAGGCATCCACTACCATGCCTGACTAAAAAGATCACTTTTTTTGTGATCTTAACATGAATTGAAAAGTCTTAGAAAATTGTTTACAGGAGATTGCAACAGGAACCTTGTCTTTGAAAGGACTCACTTTTGCAGGGGAAGGGTCACTTAGATGGCCTCTGTCTTCCTGTCCCTACACCACCCAGGAGACCTCTGAGCACAGACTGAATATATCCTAAAGGTCTGGTGTGTTTGCGTAGTCATCTTGGAGATTCCTAGTGGGTTTCTAACTTTGTTTCTCCTCAGTAATCTATTTATCTGGGAAATAACTGGTATACTGCTGACAGGAATAAAGAACTGGCCTGTAATATTTGCTTGGCAGGGAAGGGCCGAAAAACCACAACAGACAGTTTGGTCACCAGACATGTTGGGCAGGCCTGAGACTGCCTCAGTTTCCTTATCTCTCTCTCTATCTTATCTTTCTGACTCTCTGTTTCTCTATCTCTCGCTGTCTTGGATTCCTGGTTTTTTTGTGTGTGTGTGTGTACTGGGGATCGAACTGATGATCTCATGCTTGCCAGGCAGACACTTATACCACTGAGCTAAATCCCCAGCCCTGGGATTCCTGATACTGAGACTCTTCAGGAAACTGGAAACATACCTGAACTATTTGGCAATTGAGACTTTTAGATACACTGAATGCTCCAGTTACCTGGAAATGAAAGTTGTAAGTTCTAGAGTACAATATTGCTGTTTTTCATATTTGCACTTATTTCTGTCTTTGAGCACTGACACGTTTTGTGACTACAAAGAAAAGTTACATTGACTTCACATTGTTTTAAAGACCAAAAAGATAGGACAAACCCATACAAGAATCTTGATTGGACCCAGGGGTGGTGGCTCACACCTTGTAGTCCCAGTAATTGGGAGGCTGAGACAGGATCGTCACGGGTTTCAGGCTGCCTGGGCTAGCTAATGTAGCGAGTTCAAGTCCAACCTGGACAGTTGAGCAAGACCCCGTCTCAAAAAAAAAAGTCTTCATTGGGTCAAAAACAGCTATCAGAGATATTTCTGAAGCAGGGCATTGGGAAATACAGGATGGCTACTAGATAATATAATTGATTTTCTTAGGTATGATAAGGGTGGTTTGATTATGTGAGAGAATGACCTTATTCTTGAGATTCAGTACTTTTAGGTACAGAGGGCAAGAATGTCATATAGAAATCAGGCTTCCTTCGTAGCCAGAGTGGATTAAACCTACTGAGGAAACACATCTGTCCCTACACGGCAATATATGGTCTTTACTGAAGAGGGGGCTCTGTTCCAAAGATGCCAGCTAGCACCATTACGCTGTTCCTTCCCCTAGGCCAGTGACAGCCACCCTGTTAGAGCTTTCAGTGACACAGCTCGCTGTGGCACGTGTGCTGTAGGTTTACACCACTGCCCTCAGCTGAGCTCCTCAAGAGGTGGGGACATCTCCGAATCTTCAAGAAGTATGGCAGTCATTAACCTCCAGAGTAAGTGGGAGAAAATGTGAGGAGCATAGGTAGTTTAATAACAGCAGCCATTTGGGCCGGGGATTTAGCTCAGTGGCTTAAGTGCCTACCTGGCAAGCACAAGGTTGTGAGTTCGATCCCCGGTACCAAACAAAAAAAAAAAAAAAATGGAACCATAACAGCAGCCATTTGCGGTGGGCTGTGTCGCTTTTAGACTTGCCAGTGGTCAGGTGTTGGGAACTTACAGGACGGCCTGTCTGGTTCCTTGTGGACAGTTTGAGGAAAATGAGACTGAGTAATAAATCTCATAAAGGAGTAGTAGGACACTGGGGAGTTCAGCCAAAGTCTTCAAGACTCATACATATTTTTGCAGAAAAGTTTTAGCAGGTGCCATCGCCTCGTGAAAGCTGAGCCTTGTGTTGCATCCCGAACCCTGGAATCTGGTTTGGTCTCAGGCGTGGCCAGCTGGAGAAGTTCTGTCTCAGAGGCCTGGGTAGGCTTGGAGTTGCTCTCTGGTTATAAAATGTTGCTTGAGCCTGTTCACGGGCAGTATTGTTAAGGCAAAAAATGTACTTCTGTGCTTAATCTGTTAAACAAATATGCTGGTGTTTGGCATAGAATGGAATTAGTTAAGAACGCTGATTATTTTCTGTTTCAGGATAAGGCAAAAAGAAGGCAAACCAGTTTTTGTTTGATATAGATTTGAAATAATTTCCCTTTCTTTGACTTGCTTTCTTTTGAAGTACTGAGTTTAAAGTGGTTAACTGAAACAGACTCTAAAAATACCCCTTAGTGGCATGCTAAGTATTTTCTATTTGTCTAAAATCAGCTGATTTGAGCTGTGTGCACTGGCTTGCTAGAGTGCGCCGTTAGGTGCTCTGCTGCTTCTTTCTGTAGAGCAGAGTACTTTGGGTAACATGTTTGATGGGAAGCAAACACAGAATGTCTTTTACAGAGGAGTCTATGAAGCAGTTTCCTGCTTCTCAGGGAACCTTCCTGTGTCTTTCCTGTGCTGCGCTCTCTACCACCTGCCACTTTGTCTGGCTCAGTACCCTTTTCCATGTTCCACCTTGGCCCGCAGGGCAGAAGCTGTGCTCCATTTGGTGTTACACCCTGTACTTTACACAACTATTTGCTAAGTATTTAGGTGCTTAACAAATACTTGTTGGAGGCCAAAATCACTCCATTTGTTACTAAGAAGAAAAGAAATATATTTATTGATGTCTGCCAAGAGATTTGTCTTTTCACGTGAAAATTAAGGAACAAGCTGGACGTGGTGGCACATGGCTGTAATCCCAGCATTTGGGAGGCTAAGGCAGAAGGGTCAAGCCGTGAGTTTGAGGCCAGCCTGGGAGACATCAGGGAGTTCAAGGCCATCCCGCACTACATAGTGAGACCTTGTCTCAAAAAAACAAACAAACAAACAAAAAAAACAGGAAATGGCGACAGAAAAACAAGAACATAGGAGCAAAGGTACTCAAGAGTTTAGTAGCCCAGAAGTTAAGGGACAGGCTTGGTAGGCCCGTCTCTGGTTAGGAGAGCTGAATAAGGTGCTCCGTGGGCAGGGGCAAGTCTGGAGGAAATGCAGCACTGCCTTCCTTTTCCTCTGTATTGGTTAGCTGGAAGACTAGTTTTTGTTTCTAAAACAATATACTTTCAAAAATGTGGTTTACCCTATTCTGTGCAGTAGGGCAGCACATACATTTTGTGGAAATAGATTTTCCAGCTGACAGTTTTAATTTATTAATTTCTGGGATAATTTTTTCAGTTTTCTTTTAAATATCTGGGATGAGAGGGGCAGATCATAGCTTCTATTTTAATAGAATTTCTTAGAAAAACTTTCCCCTTTCAAATGTCCGGGATACACAGGGAAGACCAAGTTTCATCCTAGGTCCTCAATTAAGGAAGACAGGGAGATAAGGCAGGTGAGGATGAAAACAAACCTTTATCACGAATATAAAGTGTGGCTTGTCTCCGTGAGCTAGTGGCCTTCTGAGGCTCATCTCCAGAAGTGTGCAGGGGAACCCCCCCCCCCCCCAGTGTCAAAGCGGAGTATCGCGAGAGAGAGGACAGGGGAAGGGACTGGCTGCTCATGCACACCCACTTTCTCCTCTTAGTTCTCATTCCGCACTAAGAGGTAAGAAAATGACACCTGAGAAAAAATGGAAAGGAAAGAAAATGACAGCTGGAACAATTCTAGACATGTCCAAGGTCACCTGGCCGGCTAGAATCAGGCTTCTTGTCCCCCTGGACTCCTGAGAGGCCATTAGGTATGAGTAGGGAAGGGGGAAGGCGTGGTTTGGCTTTGGCCCGCCTCGTGTTCATGTTCTTCCACTGTGACCTTAGGCTTGGTTTTTGTATCTGTACCCATCAGTTTTCTACCTCAAGGGTTTGGGGAGAGGGTTGCGTGAGGTGTGTTGTGAACAGCCTGGACCCTGGACCTGTGCTTGGCTTCCCACCTCCTAGAACCAGCAGTGCAGATGTCACCCAGACGGCCTCTGGACCAGTCTACCTCCAGTCCTTTCATTCTCCTGTCACCCTCCCTTAGAGCCTCAGGAAACTTGATAATTAATGGGAGCGTTAGTTCTCAGCAGAGTGGGACTTGGATATTGACTTCTTTCATTTTGATTTTGAGGGGGTGGAGAAAAAGGTTTCTACGCACATAATGTCCTAAATTTAAAGAATTTTACATTTTGCACGTACCCTAGAACAACTTATCATACGTTGATTTTTTTTAGTTAAACAGTGTAACCTATTTAACCTTAAGGAAAAATACCTGTGTAGTCTAAACATTCACATTTTATAGGATATTCTGTAGTTTGTTGTTGTTGCTGTTGTTTTCATGTATTTATTTATTTTTTGAGACAGTCTCCCTGTGCAGTTCAGGCTGACCTTGAGCTCACTTTGTAGCCCAGGCTGGTCTCCAACTCCATGATCCTCTTGCCTCAGCCTCCTGGAGTGCTGGGATTACAGGCGTGCACCTCCACGCCCAGCTTCCTAGGACATGCTTTAAGTGCCTGTTTTAAGAATTTAGTTTTGTTTCCACTTAGAAGAATCTGTGAATTAGTTCCTAGGGGAGGAAATTGATGGCTTTGGTGAAAGGTTAAAAAAAGACAGAAGCCTTCACATCTTTGTGTAAGGGATGTGGTCCAGAAGGTATAAAACTCAACATTGCCCTTCTTGTCTTGGTGTTTCCTTAGATGTTTTGGATGAAACAGACCCCCAGCCCTCAGGGACACTTGATTCAGTCGAGGGCACATGTCGGGAGGAGGATGTGGTCCTAAGCAGTGCACATCCTGTGTTTGATGTTCTGCTGACCCTTCTCTTTTGGTGTCTGCCACTTGCTTCCTGCCCAGTTCTATAGCTGGGAGTGAAGTGGAGCTGTGAAGCTGAGAATGCGCAGTTTTGATCCACTGGTTTCAGACCTCCAGTGCCAGCAGTTGTTAAATTGTTTCTTTTCTTTCTTTTTTTCCCCCATCCACTATAAACCAGCCTTTCCCTTTTAACATGTCAGCAGTCCAGACTGCATAGCAGAGCCCTTCTCTTGCCTTACAGGCTGACAGCCTCAGTGTGGGGAGGGCAGGTGGGGTCACTGACCCCTGGCTGCCGAGGAAAGGTGGAGCGGGCTTCCTCTGGGCCTTGGACTTCCTGTGCACACCACTGCGGAGGAAAAGGAGCTGGGCAGTATGTCAGCTCTCAGGCCACACCAGGGAACACGCCTGCATGAAGAGACAATGCAGAGTCCTGTGAACTTAAAAGTACTTGCAGTCTGCTTTCAAGGGCAGCTGGAGGGTAGCTTTTATTTATAAATTGGTCAGCCAATGGATGATGTTGAAAACTCTCCTTTCCTTTTGACAGTCCTTGGTAATAGCACATATTGATGTTTCAGGGTTTTTATTTTTATGGCGAAGGAAGCTTTTCTTCCTTCTTTTTGAGACAGGGTCTCAACTTCCCAAGTGCTGGCTTTACAGGCCATACGCCACTACGCCTGGCTAGGGAAGTTAATTTCTCACACCACAGTGTCATCTCTAATAAAGGGGCTCGGTGTGCCATCTCTCTGGAACCTTCTGTGTGTTGATCTTGAGGTCCATCGAGTTGGCTGTCAGGGTTGTGGAAGGCAGACAGTGTTGCTGTATTGGCTTGGTACCTTCTTTATTTGGGGAGGTTGCAGTTGTCACGTGGAAGTTGGCATTCAGTTACACTAGCAAAGTCCTGATTGCTTTGTATTTATTTTTGTTTCCAGGATGATTTATTTAATTTTTTTTATACATGAAGGCCTCTCTCTCCTCTCTCCGATTTTACTCTTTTGTTCCTTGGTTAAGTCATACAGACTCTGAAAAGGTTTGGAGGATGGGACCCCACAGAGAGGAACCATTCCAAATCTAACTAGTCAGGCATGAACACTGTTAATATTTGGCATGTGTTCTTTTAGGTTTTAGGTACTTTCTTTATATAGTTTGTTATACTGGATATACAGTTTTTCCTCTGATCCCCACCCTACCCCCAAAAGCTCTTCTGTCACCCTCATATTCCATCTCTCCAGATGGCCCTTCTTAGGATATCACAGATTTAAACATTTCTTATATGATGAAAAGACAGTTTTCTGATTTTTGAATTAGTTCTTTTTGGCCTTGGCCAGATTAATAATTCCCAAGTAAGGTGCCTGATATGTAACTCTGCTGTCCTTTGAAATTCAGGTTGAATACTGTTACAGAAAGACCAAGCCTCCAGCGGCCTGTACTGGCAGCAGGAGGACCCTTCCTTGTCTACCCTGGGTCCCTCCTTTCTTTCACTTGATTGACTTTTCAGCTTTGAATCAGGCAGACTTGGACACGAACCTTCCTGGCCTCTCTACTAACTGAGGCAACTTAACTCTGCTGGGCCTCCAGTTTCCTGTTGGCAAAATAAGGAAAACCCTGGTACCATTCCAGGGATTTTGTAGGAATTTGGTCAGGTTGTGAAGGCTCTGAGGTGGTGTCTGGGACAAAGTGATGATGAGCTCACCTCTCATTTGAGTTGGCTAATCCTGCCCCATCCAGCTGTTGGAAAAGGGACTAGAAAGGAAAGGGTAGTGGCCTTAGGGGGTGGAGTTAAGAAGACTTTCCTTCTAAATGTAGGCTGAGCCTTGCCCTCAAAGGCAGTACGTGTGCCTGGCATTGGGCCCTGGGCTGGGTTCTGTGAGGTCACCAGGTGCACCTGGCCTTTGGTGTCCTCCCTGTGGGGGCTCTGCCTCCCTGGTCTGTCCTCTCCCAGCCTGTCTGTGAGCACTGTCTGACTCATCTGTGTTCCTGACACGCCTCCATGGCTTATGTGTTTCTCACCTGCACCCAAGTAGGAGTTGAGAGAGGCTCTCAGGGGAAAAGGGACGTCTTTAACGATCAAGAACATGAGGTTCCTGAAGGTGCTGTCGCTGAGGGGTTTTTTTCCCCCTTTTTTTCCTTCCCCCAGTTATTTTACCATTTCTAGGGGGTGGGGGTACACTGGGGTTAGAATCCAGGACAATTTCGCTAAGCTATATCCCACCGCTTTTATTTTGTTAAGCCACTGAATTTACCAGGCTGGGCTTGAACTTGAGATATTTCTGCCTCAGCCTTCCAAAGTGCTGGAATTACAAGTGTGCACATTTGTGCCAGGTTTGCCTTGTCTTTTTATTATTCCAAATAGTTTTTCCTCCTTAATTAGGAAGAGAGAGAAGAAGGAGGTAATCCTTTCCAGGTGTGTCCAGCCATTTGCTTTGCCTGAGTCACACTGAAGAGGCATTGTCTTGGGCTGTATTTACAGTGTACAATATAGTTAATGTATGTAAGTATAGTTAATGTATATAAGCAACCAAACTTTTAAAAAATACGTTTGTTATAATAGCTTTTAAAAAAATCAAAAGAAGGTGCCAGCCAGCAAGCAGCCTGGGGAGGGATCATGCTGAACAGGCCTAAGGATAAAAGCAGCCCCTGGACATGGCTGCAAGGCAGAGTCAGGTGCTTGAAGGTTCTCTGTGGACCAAGTCCGGTGCACCTGTGTGACCATCTGAGACTAGAGGGTGCTACAGGGACGTCTGCGTTGTTCTTTATGTGCTGCCTGTGGAAGAAGGGGTCCTTGTGCGCGTGGAACTTTAGCTATGCCTTTTAAGGGCCGGGAACACATTTATCATAAGAGCCATCTTGAGAGGAGTGTAGGGTGTGAAGACATGGACTGAATTAATGGGAACAAGAATGATATAAAACAACTTAACTCCTTGTGGCCCTTTAAAGTCTTTCACATTTGTCTGTTTAAAACAGACAGATGCTCACAGGGCTGGGAGTGTAGCTCAGAGTCCTTTCCTAACCTGCATGAGGCACTGGATTTGAACCCAAGCATCACCAAAAACCAGGAATTAAACAAAAATTTGCTCACAATCTAGACATCTGGTTTAAAAAGACTGCTGACTCCTTATTCTTTGTGGTGCTGTAGACCTCGGATAGTTTAAGAGGGAGCTCTATAAAGGTGTATGTTTGTTTTTGAGATAGGGTCTGGCTGTGTACTGTGTAGCCCAGACCTGCTTTGGACTCATAGTATGATCTTCCTGCCTCACCCTCCCAAGTGCTTAGAGGGATGCATCACCACGCCAGGCTTGTATGTTGACTAGTGTATTAATAACGCCAAGTGAGTAAGAATTACAAGTCCAGCCCTTACAGCAGTTAAATGTGACTCTCTTCCTGGAAATTCTTACTTCAGACAAGTTGTCATCTGCATTTATGTCTGCTGCCTAAAAACAATCTAAGTTGGTAGGATTCTCACTTTATTATGTAGTGGCAACTGAAACTTACAATAGGCAAGATGGACGACACCAAACAGCTTTCAGGTAAACTTGCTTCTGATGATTTTCTTGGGGTGCTGCCCTTAGAGATTACTATTTTCTTAAGAGTCTGTGTTCTTGGGCTGGGGATTTAGCTCAGTGGCTTAAGTGCCTGCCCGGCAAGCGTGAGGTCGTGAGTTCAATCCCTGGTACCGACAAAAAAAAAAAAAAAAAGAGTCTGTGTTCTATCTTCACATTAGGTGGCTATTGGCAAAGCAGCCGGTGTTTGCTTACAAAGCTGTCCATGACTTTCAGATTCCTGCTGTTGGTGGAATTTGAGCAACCTGGAGCCTGCTGTTTTTCAGATGGGCCTTACCTGCCTTCCCTGCTGCTCCAGCAATCCTTCCTGCTTCCTGTCTGGCTTACTTCCAAATGAGCCTGTTCATTTCCTTTCCCCGGAACCTCCCTTATCACCGGGGTTCAAAGGTTTGATAGGAGATATGGCAGTCAGAGACCTGACCTTCAAACTCTGACCTCAGTAAAAGCTCCCAGTTTCCTTGCACTAATTTGATTTGGTGGATGGTGTGGCTCCGGAGCCACCGTTGTTATTACTATTAGCTGAGGGAAATGTGTGGCGGCTGGGTGACAGGTGGGGTCTGGACATGCTTTAATCTAGCAGTTGGGTTAGGTCTGGTGTTGCCACCTGGTAGCATCTTCTAAGTCTCCCTTCCTGGCCTCTCAGCAGTCTTATATTAATTTTTCCAGTTTTTCCTAAAATAAACTTGCTCTGTTAGTACTTAGATGCAACAGAAGCTTAGAAAACTTATGAAGAAAGGGACTTAGTCCACTGCTCTTTTTTAATAATCAGGGAAACTGAGTCCTTGGGGCCACCCCATATTGTGAAAACCTAAGCACCCCTGCTGCCTCCCTCCTGACCAGCGGTGCAGGGGAGAGGGGAGGAGCTCTGCTCACAGGCTTTCTCGCCTTTTCTGGTTGTCTTGGCTGATTGGCTGTATTTGGTTGTGCGCGGCCCTGAGGCCTCTAGTCACCTTTCTTCTCTTCCGGCACTTACCTAAGATTTGAATTGAGTTAAGCTAGTTGTAAAATGGCTCACCTTTCCAGAACCAGTAGCATCTTAATTGACTCCCTTTGAAAACATGTCAGACTGAGATTTTGAGTGTAATCTGGTATGCCTTGAGGTTGGGTCCTCAAGCTCGGGCCCTCTGGGGAGGAGAGTCTACCTCCAAGTTTGTTTTCTGGCTCCAAACAAATGAGTGGCTGTTTTGACTATTGGCACACGACGTGGTTTTAAAAGTGCAGCCATATAGGGTATTGGCAGAGCAGTAACCCTGGGGGTTTACAAAGTGAGGCCTTGCAAGGCCCAGATGAAGCTCAGTGTGTGTCACAGCTGCAATTAATCCTATTAACATACTGGGCCTGTGCCTGTTTCATCAGCCCTGGGTGAGCGAGGGTATTTAAGGGGCACGCTTTGTAAGACTAGCTCTTTGATGATACAGATGAATAACAAGCGTATAAAAATGTTGCATCTGATTCTATAAAGGCCTTTTGTATGCCTCTATAGATGCATTCAGTTTTGAGAAGTGAGTGTAAAATGTCCTGCAGATAGATAAGGCCTACAAAGGAAAGTGAACTGCAAGACTAGGCTTGTAAAGCTGGCTCCAAGGCCAGATCAGAATCATTTAACTGGGCTGGAGCCCACTCTGTGCCCGCACTGAGCTGGTTCCAACACAGTATTTTGAGAGCGAGAGGTTTAATAATACATTTGGGTATTGGAGAAGCCAAAGTAAACAGGTACCCTCAGGCGATGGGGATGCCTGACCTGTACTGATGGGGTGACATTAGGGGTTCCACCCAAGCAAGGGCAGCTTCCTGGGTGGAGTGGGCTTTCAATATGGCAACCACAAGCAGAGGAGCAGGGAGAGTTCAGCCCTCTGGCTGCTGGGCACTGTGGAGGTGAGAAGTGGGGGCCGGTTAGAAGAGTAGAATGACAGCAGTAATGGCACCTGTTTGTTTGTTTGTATGTTCTTGTTCTTCTTGTATATGTAAGACAAAGCTGGTACAGTCCTACATATCCAATTGCTGCTCAGTTTTATTCTAGTAGTCCCACTTTTAGAAGTCATCTAAATTTCTCCCCTCCTCTCTTGGCTGTTAACAAGTAGCCGTAGGCACAAAGTTTGTTTAGGGTTGTCTTCTGCCACAGTGTGGGTTTAGCTGTTCTAGCAATCCCCTAAGTGAATACAGAATCTGTTCACTAAGTGAATAGTTAATGTGATACAAGACATGCCTGTCCCTATGTAGGGTACTCTCGTTTCCTCATAATCTACGAGCATCACATTGATAATGTGATTAGAAGTCTGTGTGCTTACCAGTAGGCTTTTACTGGGTTCTTAACTGTAAGATTTCTCAGAATCTTTAGCATTCACAAGAGTGCTGGGAATCTCCTAGGAGGTTGAGGGAGGAGGTGGAGAAGGAGGAGGAAGTGTTGTTCCCTTGCTGTCCATAGAACACCTAGGGGGATCAGTAGTCCGTGAAACACCCTTTGGGAAATGGACTCCCCACTGTTCTGGAGTGCCATGTGCCATGCCCTTGTCCTAGGAGTCCAGTTGGCCTCAGCTTTCCTTTCCTTTTGTGACATAACTGGGGTTTCTGTTGCTCCAAGGAGAATGGGATAGGGGAGGCGCTGGGATTCTTCTTTTCCCTTTTCTTGGCTGTCAGAAGCATGACAGAGTGAATAAGTTCGATGAATGCCTGCCTCCAAGCTCAATTCTGGCAACATGAGCTTCTTCATCCTCATGTAAATGGAAACAGCGCCAGCTCTGTATCCTGCCATCTTCAAAGAAAAAAAAAAAGATTCCCCATTTGGCAGGGGAGCAGTCCCAACTGCAGAGTGGCCAGGATGAATCAGCAGGCTAGGCTGTATACCAAGACAAGCGCCGAGTCTCTCCACGTGGCTGTTCAGCATTAGCACCATGGGAACACAGCAGTGGGCAGCAAGCTGTACTTTTAAGGTCATGAATAGCAGCACTGAGCACCCTAGAAACAGCTGTTCTGAGTCTTTCCTTCAGGACAGTAGGTTTGCAGTAGAACAGGTGTCTTCACTTTAACATCCCATTTTATGCAGTGTTCTTGTTGCTTTTTATCTTCTTTGTTCTTCCTTTACACCTGTGTCCAGTAGAGTCTAGATTTGTATTTTCCAGTGCAGTAATTAAAGTTCAAACTTCAATTCCTCCTTTCAGATGGTCAGAAGCTGCTGCCGGACAGCAGATTCAGCCTATTTCCATCCTTGCACAAAATGCTGCTGGGTAGCCCTGGTGTGTTTCAGCAGTGCTGAGCCTTATTCAAGGAAGCTTTCTGGGCCCCCTGAACTATCTGCCTACTTTATCTGCTAGAGGTGGTCCTGAAAGTGAAGGCCGTCAGTTAGTGACTTAGCCACAGCTCTGTCCTGACGGACCCATGACCTGCCTGTGCTTTAGTGTTCTGCCCTGAAGGACCCCCTTAGGGCTCTGCAGGTTTAGCTCTTAGCCCCTTCTGATGCTTCACTGTGGTTTGGCTTTGCACTTCTTAGAATAGTGTTGTTTCTCCTGCTAATCATAATTTAAAATCTAGTTCAGGAGCATGTAACTTACAGAAAATTTCAAAAGAAACTGTCAGTATGAAAACCCTCAAGTTGCTTTTTTCTTTTTGGCTTCTGGAAGTCACTTGTTTACTGAATACAACTTCAGCACAGACCTACATGTAGGACCCTCTCTGACTGTAGTAAGAGATAGCTGTTACAGGTTTTCTCTTTTGGTTGGATCTATTCATGGTACTTTCTTTGATCTCCATGTTAGAACCAGACTAATAGAAAGAAGTCTAAAGCAATCGGCACCCAGGCTTGATTCAGCTCAGCCGCACCATGAAACACACACACACCATTTGTGGCAAGGGCCTACTGCTGTAAGAAATACTCTTCAATTTGAAGAGTGCTTAGTGTTGCGTTCTGTGTGCAACTACAAGGCTAGAATGTATTTGGTCTGTGTTGCACAGGGCACACAGTCTTTTGGGACATCAGTAGGTAACTGCCTGTACCAAAGACAGGAGATGAAATTAAAAGTTAGGAATTCATGATTTCAGAGTCTAGCCTAGAGAAAACACCTCTTGGTCTGGTAAATTTCCCCTTCTTCACTGATAAAAGCTGGACCCACACCTAGCCAGGAGTCATGGCAGTTGCATGTGAGAGCGATGTGACCTCTCCAGGGAGGGTTGATGGCACCGTTTGCTGAGTGTCTGCTGTGCCTCTAGCTCCAGTGCTGTGCATACAATCAAAAAATCTGCACTGTTTGCCTACCTTGGGAGAAAGGTCAGTAGCTTGTTTACTTTTTTTTTTTTTTTTAAATAAGGTGCTGGGAATTGAACTGGAGTCTGTACCATTGAGATACATCCCCAAACCTACTTTAGTTCTTAAAGGGCCTGAGGTGCAGAATAAGAAAAACTCAGCCATAGACAAGGAAGTAACACCAGGAGTAAGGCAGACTTTACTAGGCTGTCAACCTAGAGGTGTCAGGCACCACAACTGTCTCTTGCAGCTTGAAGGGCTTGACACAGATTGATTCTGGCACCATTAGACACTCCGAAAATTGTGAATAATGGCTTGTGTTGGCATCTTTTTCAGTTGTATTAAAGTAGTGTTGTTTTGCACATTTTTACAGAGATGAGAAAACCAAGGCTTAGAGAGGTTAGGTAACTTGGCATTGGTCATACAGTTAGAAGATGGCAGAGTTGTGATTTTAAACCTAATGATGTTTAAACCATAATTCACATTCCTTTACTAGGTTGAAAGAGAGTTGTAGGAACATTTCTCATTTTTGTTTTTGGTACCAGGGATCGAACTCACGACCTTGTGCTTGCCAGGCAAGTGCTTGGGCCGCTGAGCTAAATTTCCAGTCCATTCTCATCTTTTGAAGTTACTTCCAATTATTCTGTATTGGGGGTTTTTGTTTAGAGTTCTAAGAGTTAGCCTGAAGAGCATAAGCGGTTCTGAGACCCTTTCCCCAGACGGGTTGGGGGTACATTTTGTGAGCCTATGGGAATGGACCACGCAGCAGGATTCCTCACATGTCTCTGAGGCGGGGTGTGTCCCTTCTGAGAAAGTTCACTGGCACAAACACTCACAGCCATGTGACCACACCCAGGTACTGGAGCTAACCCAGCAAGCTTTGGGCACCAGCCCTCAGGGAGGTCTGGGATAGAATTTCCCATGGAAGGACTCTTTCCCTGAGGTTTGGGGTATATAAAACAAAATCAGTTTAGACAAAGATGACTTGCAACCTGCCAAGCAGACACTTTCAGGCGTGGCCAAGAGCAGTAAACCATGCATTATTCACAGGCTGCTATGCCCCACGCCATTTCCTCTTCTGCCTGGGCAGGGAGAGTCTTGTTTACGCCCCGTGTCGTGCCCGTCTCGCCCATCACACCACCGTTTAACCCTCTTTTTGTTTTGATTCTTACCTATTGTACATCTTTTGCCCCCTGTGCCCCTTTTTCTTCTTTCCTTCCCTTCCTGCCAATGCAGCCTATCCTAGGCGGCAGGGGGTTCTCTTTAAAAAGTTTATAGCAAGTTAGGGGTCTTTTTCTGGTGTAAACATGAACTGAAATCAGTGTCCTGGACCCCCAACCTGAACTCAGGACTGCACCCCAGCTGCCACAGTCCTCCACTCTTGGAAATGGTGCTCACTTAGCACTGTTGAAGCCGTTCCTTCCTTGCTTCCCTCATGCACCCAGCCTGTGCTAGGTGTAGATAGTGGGCACCCTGCGTTGGTGTGGCATCTGCCTTGCTGAGTGGTGTCCCCTGTGCTTAGGGAAGGACCTGCTGAAGGAACATACAGTTGTTACCTGAGCTGACCTAAAAACACAGCTTTGCAGCCCTGTGAGCATTTAGCTGCTTCTCTGGGGTTTATTTTCTGGTTATTTTTCAATAATGAGATATTTAACCTGTAAGGGATCTTGGAGATTTTTTCCTTTCCTCCCCTCCTCTCTTCTCCACTCCCCTCCCCCTCTTTCTTTTTCTTTTTCTTTTTCTTTTCTTCTCACTGTGTAGTTCAGGCTGGGCCTTGAACTGGACTGTGTACTCCAGGCTGGTCTCAAACTTACACATCTTCCTGCCTGAACCTCCTGAGTGCTGGGATTACAGGTGTGCACCACCACTCCCGGCTTCTTGGAGATTCTTGGGTCCAGGTCTCTTTCTGTAGTTGCTCCCTGCCATTCCCTTAATCTCTAAGAAGGAAAGATAATTGCTGCATGTGACTGTCTCATTTATCTTTATGTGGGTGACCCAGGGGAAATTGCTCTTTCAGACTGGCTTGCTCTTTTATCTTCTTTAAGCTTCCTGGACGGCTGCCGGTGGCCTGCTGACGTGAGGAAGCCTAGGATGGGTGCCAAGTCCAGTATCGTCAGCAAGACCTGTGATTAACAATGGACCAACCTTACTCATTAACCTTTCTCTTTCTCCTCTTCCCCCTCATTTTACCTCTCTTCCCTTCTTACGCTGACAAGTTTCACTTTCCGTAAAGCCCCTAGCCTAGGGTGTTGTATATGTGCAGCTGTATGTGTGTCATTGCCATTTGTGTGTTTTAATGATGAGCCTTTGGAATGACTTTGCTCTCTTGGTCACACCAGTGAATGCAGCATCTGATCTTTGCAGTGAGGTCCTTTTAGGTCAGAAAACATTGAAAGTGATCTACTCAAGTCTCTTCATTTGAGAACAATTGATGGAACAGGTTCAGAAGAATTAGTAAGCCTAGAGCCCAGGTGAGTTGATGACAGGTTAGAGATGAGAGCCCAGGTCTTGCTAGACCAAATGTACTTTCCACAATACTCTTTGCCCTGCCACATTCCCATTATACACTGAGAACTTTGTAAGTCATTTTTAAAAAGTCTGCTCCTAGGATCAATATTTCTGGATACAGCCAACCAGTTGCTTCTGTATTTAGTATGTGAACGTTTTTCTTGTCTTTATTCCTGTAATACGTGTAACAGTTATGTACATAGCATTTACATTGTATCAGACATTACAGTAATAATACCTAGATAGAATTTAAAGTGGACTGGATCATGTGCATAGGTTATATGCAATTAACATTTTGTGTAAGGGATTTGAACATCCAAAAGTTTTGGTATCTATTGGGAATCCTGGAACCAGTACCCTGCAAACACTGAAGAACAGTTAGCCAATTAGTACTTTAAAGAGTGAATGTGGAGGCTGAAGCAGGAGGATCACAAGTTGAAAACCTACCTGGACAGTTTAGAGATACTCTGTATCAAAATGAAAGTAAAAAGGGCTGGGGATGACAGTAGGTAGAGTGCCCCTGAGTTTGATCTCTAGTGAGGTGATTGGGAAAGCAGAGAAAAAGGCTGCCATATTTTTTTTCCAGCTATAGCTGGTATCCAGCTAATTATGAACCATAAAGAGGAGAGCAAGTAAAGATGTGATACGTGTTTTAAATTTCCCTGGAGATACTCATCGAAGTGATAGTTTGAAGTTAATTTAATTGCAGCTTTTTAACCCTAACCATTAGCACCAAAAATAAAGATTGCTTTAGGGTTTTTTTTTCCCATGGGCCAAGGGAATGCTTTCAGGGGGCTTGGAGGGCTGCCCTAAAACTAGGGAACGAGCCCACTGCCTGCTGCTATCCTCCAGTCTGTGCAGATACACTGACCTCGCTGGGACATAGCTGCTGAAATTGAAAATGCTGAGATAATCTGCAGTCGGCAAACCCTCCGTCTTTGATTTTAGGGTCTGAAATCAAAGAACTTGAGACATGAGTGGCTCCAGAGCCATTTTTATACTCTCTGTGGCATTCCTGCAAGTTCTTTAGTGGGCATTCCTGGTGTATTTATAACAGTAGCTCCCAGTGAGTCGATGGGAACAAATGCCTGCTTGGAGAATATCCAGCTGTGAGGCCAGTGTCTGGCTGGAAAAGGCCTGTTTCTCTCAGTCTGGAACACTTTTAGACCCTGTCTTTTCTAAGTCACAACATAGATTTAGATCTGATTTACCGACCTTTCCGTTTTCAAATGCTTACCCACATCAGCAGGTGGGATGGCACAGGCCTTTAATTCCTGCACGCAGGAGACTGAGGCAAGAGCATTGTGAGTTTGAGGCCTAGTTACATAGTGAACCTTGTCTGAAAAAAATGAAAACCCCAAATGTTTGCCCACATTAGAATCTTTTTTGTTTTTATTGGTACATTTTAGGCATACACAGTGTTCACATTGATTATAGGGAATTTGTACCTGTACCTGACATAACTTGATTCTTTTTCTCCTCGCCTACCTTCCCTTCAGCTCCTCTTCCCTTCCTTCTTTACAAAAGCTTTGTTTCCACTTTTTCCTTTTTCATTTTTTCCCTTTACCTTCTCCTCCCTCCCCCTCCCTATTTCTCCTTCCCATTGAACATTTTCTTCTATTTCACAATATGTGTCATACATTTTTTGGTCCTTATTTACATTTCCAGTTTCTCACAGCAGAGACTCAATGTGGTATTTACACATACCACATCGGAATCTTGGAGACCTATGCCATTTAGAAGAAACAACATAGGGGACTTGGATTAAAATAGGGCATGGTCTGGTTACTAGAGGAGTTGTCCTTGAACAAACTACAACCTCTGTAAATGTCCTGTTCTCCTTTTCTGTAACATGGGGCTGCTAATTAGCTCATATGAGAGAATTTCTTGAGACCAGCCATGTGGAGTTGCTGAGAGGTCTCAGTATGTAGCTGGAGTTGGTCAGAGTTGGGGGGGGGGTCTGGGATTGGGCCTCAGGTAAGTTCCATCGCTTCCACTGAGCAGTGAAGGTTTTTTTGGTGGGTTACATCTGGAAACTTTAGTAATAATGGCTACTGTGTGGGTTGTTGGAAGAATTCAATGACACGAGGTTAGGTGCCTTGTATGTGTGCCTCTGTTGATATCACAAAATACTATGGTTTGGCCATTTGTGATCACACAATGATATCATGAACTGTAGAGTCTCTATATAGATAGATAAAATTTATTATTATTATTATTATTATTATTATTAGTGCTGGAAATCCAACTTGGGACCATGCTTACCAGACAGGTGCTGTGTTGTCAAGCTGTGTCCCTGGTTGAAATGATAATTTTTTAATGAGGTCTTCATAGTGATGAGAAAATTTAACCAATATTTTTTTCTTCAAGGTGTGGGAAGGCCAAGGTGGGGTGAGACTGGACGAGGGTGGTAAGAGTGGGTGGTAGAGGATGTCTAGCTATTTGGTAGCATATACCTGCAATTCCAGCACTCAGGAGGCTGAGGCAAGAGGCTCTCCTGAAGTATATAGCAGCAAGAACTGCCTCAAGGGCCGGGAATTTAGCTTAGTGGCATAAGTGCCTGCCTGGTAAGTATGAGGTTGTGAGTTTGATCCCCAATACCAAAAAAAAAAAAAAAAAAAAAAACCAAGCTGTCTCAAAAAAAAAAGTTTAAGGTAGAAACAGACAATCTTGGAGGCACTCTGTGGGGGGGGGCATTTTTACAGAGGAGAGATTTAGCAATACAGTGTCTCAAAATAATACTTCATGAAGCATTGGTTTTAGCTGCTGACAGATTAGTTTTAATTAATATATACCCTAGAAAGACTAGTCTGAGGGATTTACTCTAATACTGTAAGTTGGTAGATGATTCTAGAGAAAGAGTGTGTGTGTGTGTGTGTTTGAAGGTAAAGTGCACCTCTTTTGTGTGGGATGTGAAAAGAATCCAGGTTTATCTGTACTTTTTTCCTATGATCTCTCATGTGTGGCACTACTTGTTTTTCTTCTAGGATGTGGAGAAAGAGAAGGAAACTCGCAATTACCTCAGCAAAGAGGAAATCAAAGAGAAAGTTCAGAAATACAATTTAGCTGTCACAGACAAGTTGAAGATGACCTTGGTAAGAACCGTTAATACTGTTTAGGTTGGCACCCTTCGAAAGAGAAATGGAAGTTTTTGAGTACTGTTTAGGCTGATATCATCAAAAAACAGATATAATTTGTCAATGATATAGTCTGTATAAACAGTATCTAAATAACATTTGAAGAAGTTTAGTGGTTAAGATATGCAGAGCAGGAAAATAGAATTATTTCTGCAGCTTTCAAATTAAATCTGTATTCTGAAGTAGCTTTGTCTGAAAATTTGTAGTTAGTCTAGCCTTAAAAAATGAAACACATTAAAATTTTTTAAGACTATTTTGCGACCCCTCTTCCTCAGAGGACTTTTTATTTCCTAACATATAGGTGACAACTCAGATTCTAATAAGCCCTTAGATAATTTCCTTCTCTTATGTGAAGTAAGTGTGGAAGTATCAGGATGATTTTATGCCCAAAGATTGGAGTATAGTTGAGGTAAGATTTTTCTCCACCAGTAGTCAGTGCAAGATGAGGTGTATAATGTTCAACTTTCCACACATGTGATGGCAGGTGTTTACACCATTGTACCTCACTGCATGAAGCACAGTGGTGAGTGGAGGTATAGCAAGGAGGGGTCAGGGCTTGGTGACAGGGAAACAAGAGCTGACAGCAAAGTTTGAAACCAAACTGATAGCAGTGCCCACCCAGTTGGTGCCCTTCCAAAAGCTCCTGTAACCCTGTGGTGCTCCTTTCCAGGACCCTTGGGTCCTGTGAATTGTTGGAGTTTGATAAAGGACAGGTTCACCTGCTTAAAACAGGCTTAGCCAGGCATGGTGACACACGCCCGTGATCCTAGCATTTGGGAGACTGAGGCAGGAGGATCACCATGAGTTTGAGACCACGCTGGGCTACATAAGTGAGTTCAAAGCCAGCTTGAATTACATAGCAAAACCCTTTCTCAAAAACAAAACAAAAAACATGGCCCAGATGAATTCTTTGGCCCTGGGGAGGAGACACAATGTATAACCCCCACCTCAAGGTAAAGGTCCCTTGTCAGTGGCACTGAGCCACCAGCAGGAGAGCGTAGGATAATCTCAGAAAGGGTATCTATCCTTCCTTATTCTAACAGTGATACTTCTTTTTCAAGAACATTTTTCATGCATGAGGAAGCATTCTACTTGCCATACTTTTTATTTCTTTCCCTATGGAGATTAAAAAGATGAAAATTTCCTTTTTTGTTAGTTTGTTTGTTTTGAAATAGGGCCTTGCTTTGTAGTTTAGGCTGGCCTCAAATTTGTGGTAATCCTCCTGCCTCAGCCTCTTTGAGTGCTGGGATTATAGGTGTGCACCATCTTCATATTGTTTTAAAGATGAAAACTTTTAAGTGCTTTACAGTACTGTATTAAAAGAATGAACAAGGAAATTTATTTATATTGTAAATTGATCACTTAGAAGGGGGACGAAATGGACCGTAAAGGAATTTTTTAAAATTTAAAATAAAGGAAGTTTTTAAAGGAAGTTTTAAAATAAAGGAAGTTTTAAAGTTTACTTTAGCTATGGTATGTATATGGCAATACCTGATGACATTTTACTAAAACATGCCAATAATTATTTTCTAAATAAAGTGAAGACAATAGCATTACTGTTTTGGCAATCAAGAAATATAATTCTATTGTAAATTAAGACAAGTATTTGTAATATCTGTAGTTTATGTAGTACCTTGAAATTTAAAAAAAAATATTAGTGTTTATATATTATATACAGGTACAAATTCCCTATGATGAATGTTACCCATTATGTATGGCAAATATGTACTAAGAAAAACAAATTTAAAACATTGCTGCTTAGGGTGCTTGAAACGAATCCCACATTGTGTAATAAACATGGCACATGACAAGGTTTAAGTAAGATTGGGAATAGCGCATACATCCTGGTAGCCTAGGAATAAAAACACCCTGTTTTCTTACTTATCGTTTGTTGTTTTGTTTTGTTTGTACCAGAGATCAAACTCAAGACCTGCTGCTTGCCAGGCAGGTGCTTCCGCCACTGAGCTAAATCCCCAGCCCTTGTCCATTCATTGTTTTTTGTTTTGTTTTGTTTTGTTTTGTTTTGTTTTGTTTTGTTTTGTTTTGTTTGGTTTTGGTTTTGGTCTTTTTGAGACAGAGCCTTGCTATACAGTTCAGGCCAGCCATGAGCTCTCTGTAGCCCAGGCTGGTCTCAAATTTGCAGTGGGCCTCCTGCCTCAGCCTCCCAAATGCTGGGATTACAGGCGTGGACCACCACACCTGGCTGTCGGTTCATTGTTGATTCAGGTATTTGAGTCTTGGCTGTGGCCTTCTATTTGTATAGCTACTTATCAGTGAGGAGATTGTTTTCTGTGAGCACTAAGCCTAGACATGCCCCCAGGCCTGCCTGCATTTTGAGTGTCACCAGTTGGTCTCTTAATTCCACAAATGGGTACTGACTTTTCCCACAACCTTTGGGGGCCTGAGTCCTGGGGCTGGTGTGCTGGAGAGACAAGGTGCCATGGTTGCCACATCTGCCCTGCAGACCTGACCCCTGGAAGTGGTCATCATCACTGCTGCATGTTATCCTCCCTCCAAGGTCACACCCTGGGGCCAGTCTTCAGCTCAGCTCTAAAAGAGCCAGGGCGAGAGTGGCTCACTTCCGGTTTGCCTTTGATGCCCTAAAGCACCTCAAGCCAGCTAGCTAAATGTGCTATCTTCTTGCCTCTTCAGAATTCAAATGGGATTTACACTGGCTTCATTAAAGTGCAAATGGAACTCTGCAAACCTCCACAGAGTGCTCCAGGTAGCAATGGCTGTATGAACACGCTTCACATCAGCAGCACAAACACTGTCGGGGAAGTCATCGAGGCCCTGCTCAAAAAATTTCTCGTGACCGAGAGCCCTGCCAAGTTTGCACTTTATAAGCGTTGTCACAGGGAAGACCAAGGTATGCTGCTATGCTTAATTTGAGGTTGGTCTCTGTTTCTGTTTGTCTTTTGTCTGCATTCACAGAGGGAAGACTGATAGGTTTATCTGTGTCACATTGTATTGGGGCCCAGGGACACATTTAGGAGGCCTCACAGTGATCAGAGCAGGTACTTGGCATTTCCTAGCTGTTAATGCTTTGAGGCTTTTAGAGGCATCCATGTGTGCTGAGCGTTTGTGCAGGATTTGGTGATGTGCATAGCTTCAATTTAGAGTAGGGAGAGGAGACAAGAATACTTTCAGCCAGGCAGAGTAGCACAGATTTGTAATTCTAGCTACTTGGAAGGCTGAGGCAGGGGGACCACAAGTTCAAGGTCAGCCTGTCTCGAAATGAAATAAAAAGGGGTGAGGGTGTAGTTCCCCACAAGAGAACATGTCTAACATGCACGAGGCTCTGGGTTTAATCCCTGGTACTGCAAAAACAACCAAGAAGCTATTGTGATTAAAGTTTTCAATAGCACATTACACATTTCATGTCTGCCTTCACGTACAGTGGCTTGGTGGACCCACGTCCTTTGGGTTTTTGCAGACAAGGAGGCTTGTGTGTAACACAGTATCTTTTAGCATATGACCCTGCCCCATTCCCTTATTGGGGCTGTCTTATTGAGCATTATGCTGAGACATTTGGTATCTTGCATCCCAGAAGCACATAAAAACAAATGAATGATGGTTCTGATCTGGGGTCTGTCTGGACTTCATACCTACATTGAATGGATAGAATATTAAATCACTGCATGAAACTGAGTAAGCCAGTCAGGCAGCTGAGCAGAAATTGATACCTGGACATCAGTGATTTCGTGATTCACTGTATGCTAATTTGGAAATGCTAGGTGTGAGTAATAAACTGTTTAAGCTTTTTTTAGTTTTTCTGGGTGAAAACTAAAGCAGCCATAAAGCAAATATTCTGACCTTGACATGTTAGTAACGTCCTTCAGTCGCACAGGATTAAGCACAGCTGGCTGCTGAGTGTGTACGTTTATTTGTTGACCACTTGCTGTGGGGTTGGGCCCTGCAGAGCATAAAAACAGTTCAGGGTTTCCTTGGCTCCGGAGGCTGCAGACTTAGCAGCCTGGGGTTGCGTGCGTCACAGGGAAGTGGGACCTGCAGGGCATTCGCATCCGGAAGTGCCACAGTAACATGGAGAAATGCAGGTGACTTTTTTTTTTTTTAATTTTATTTTAAAGAGAAAAAACAAATTTTCAAAACAAGCTAACAGAGTAACAATGGCTAATACATTGCATATTGTTATCTTTGCATTACTCAGCATATAACATATAGGCATTTTAACAATATTAGTGCAAATCAGGTGGCATTTTTTACCTTGCCAGCTTCACAAGCTCGCCTGGATTTGAGCTGTACAATTTGAGAGCGATAGTGCCCTGCTGACATGTTACTCTTGGGCAAATCTTTCAACGTGTGTGTGTGTGTGTGTGTGTGTGTGTGTGTGTGTGTGTGTGTAAGACATGGGATACCTATAGCTGTGCTTGCAGCCACCAAGAGCCTTGATTTCTTACTGATTTTTGTTTTGCTCTGTTTGTTTTTTGATAGGTGGGCCTTAACACTAAGCCACATCTTCAGCCCTTTTTATTTTATTTTCTTTGAGACAAGGTCTCATTAAATTGCAGAGGATTAAAATGTAGTCCTCTTGCCTCAGCTTCCCAGAGTGCTAGATTTCAGACTGTGCTACCACACCCTGCCATGGCTGTTAATTTTTACTGGTTCTGAAGTTTTGCCTGGGGCTTTGAATTCATGTTCTTCAGGTATATTTTCATTATTTTGAAAGGAGTTGGAAGTTGTATTTTCACTTTGGTTTTTGGTTTTTTGAGACAGGGTCTGTGTAGTTGAGGCTGGCCTTGAACTTCCCGTGATCTTCCTGCCTCAGCCTCCTGAGTGCTGGGTTTATAGCCATGTGCCAACATACCAGGCTGGGTTCAGTTTTGTTTTTTTAAAGAGCTTATCTTAAAAAAAAAAAAAGGTAGAGCAGATTAATAAATTTCAAATGCTTTTTTGTTTGTGGAGGTTTTTTTGTTGTTCTTTTTTTTTTATTTTTTAAGAAAGGGCCTTGCTGTGTAGTAGTTGAAGCTGGCCTTGCGTTCACTCTGTAGAGCAGGCTAGCCTGGACCTTGCAGTGGTCCTCCTGCCTCAGTCCCCCAAGTGCTGAGGTTACAAGTGTAAACCACTACACCCAGCTTTCAAATATGTTCTGTGACTAACACTCATTTAAATTATTCTTGGACATTATTTCCTCATTGGTCAAGGCATATAGTTTGTGTTGAGCAGATAGAATGGAAGTGGAAAGGTTTTGTTCTACCCTGAGCTGTTGGTGCTAAGACAAGGAGGATGACGAGGCTGGAGAAGCAGCTCTTCGCTTCATCTGGAGGAGAGGTGGTGATGGGTGGACCTGCCTTGGGATCCTGAGATCTGCCTGTAACATGCCGTTTCCTTACAGTCTATGCCTGCAAGCTCTCAGACCAAGAACATCCTCTCTACCTGCGTTTGGTAGCAGGGCCCAGAACCGACACACTTAGCTTTGTTCTCCGGGAACATGAAATTGGAGAGGTAAGTGAGTCTCCGTGGAGTTTTTATACTGTGTGGAACAGCTGGCCTTGTTTTATTGCTCTAGTCTAGAGACTTGCCCCCCCAAGCAAGGGAAGTGGAGAAGGGGAAGAGAGAGACTTAGAATTGTCTGCAATGAGCCTAAAGTTAACTTAGAGTGTAATTTTCTCACAATATTATAGTGGTCTGTACATTTCAGAGGTGAGAGAAAATAAAAATTTTTATTTATCCCCATCCAGAGAGTCATTTTTGCCCCATCCCATCACCAGATGACTCTGACTGCACTTTGAAAGTTGACACTCTCCATATGTCTGCTACTAAGTCTCCAGGCTAATTTCGTTCTAAAGGGAAATAAAAGGAAATCTGATCTCTTTACCACCATTTAACTTTCTAGAGTCCTTTGTTTTTCCTTAGGCCAGCCTGATGATTAAGAAATTATGTTTACTTTATGCATTGTTTGCCATTTTCTCTCCAAGGAGGATTGTATTTAGGTCAGTTTAGGAAGAAAAAAGCTCTTTGGACTGTCCTCTGGATTCATTGTCAATTTTAAATGACACTCAAGCACATCTGTTAGGCTCTGTTGGGAACAGGAAGTAGTGTGAAGTGAGAATGAGGTTTCTAGGTTAAAAGTTAGAAACCAGAATTCCGTGCCTGTAATCTCTGCACTCAGGAAGCTGAGGCAGGGGGACTGGCTTTGAGTTCAAGGCCTGTCTCAAAAAGGGAAAAAAAAAAAAAAACCAGAAATCAGGACTGTGCTTCTGGCTGTTTGTTAGATTTGGATCATGACTGTGGATGAATCTTCTAATCTTTCAGCCTTGTGTTTTAAGATCTGTAGAAAATGGCCTAAATGTCTGTATTTAAAAGGTGCTTTTTAGTCATGAATGAAAGTGTACATAAACATGGTTAAGTGGTGTGTTTATATGTAAATGAGGGTTTGTTCAGGCACTCTTAGAAAGACAGTTTGATTTGAAGCGGTTTGGAAACTTTGTAAGAAATTCAGGCTTTTGTTTTGGGTAGAAGGTAGGGTGCAGAAATCTCCCTGGGTTTTATTGTTGGTGATATTTCCTCTGAGAACCCTGCACTGAAAGGGTTAGCAAGCCTCTTGATGTTTTATTTCTCTTCTTGCTGGACTTCTAGCATTTCGCATCATTCAGTGTGATGAGAGCAGCCTTGTGGGGAGGACCTAGGTTTGAAGTTAGCATTTTGCTTACTGTTCCGGAGTGCTTTATTAGACTTGTGCCTGGGCTCTTGGTTCTCACTTACTTAAGGGACTTAACTGAGGGAAGAAACTTTCCGTAGCTGCTAGGGCTGGAGGGAGAAGATGTTTTTTAATGTCTGTATTTAAAAAACCTTCACACATGTGAGAATTTGTGTATTAACAGAATTTTCTAAGGTAGAAAGTTGTGGTCGCCTCTGTGTTTCTCATTTGCTTTAATAACCTGCTCAACTTGCTTCCAAGAAGCCTGTGTCACTCTGCCCCCCTGGTGGTTTTTTCCGTGCTCTCTTCATGCATTTAGATTGCATTGTCTGGAGTCTTTTTCTACGTCACTAGACAGCATTCCTGGCCTTGGCAGTGATGCTTACCCCAGGCCCCTTTGGGACTGGAGAATGTCAAATACTCTCCTTGACATTCACTGCTTTAGTTGAAAAAGTTTGTAAAAATTACCAGGTGCTGTTAGGGAAACAGATCAGAGCGCGTCAAGGACAAGAGACAAATCCCAAACAGCGGCAGTGAGGTGTGAGGTTCAGAGGTGGGAGACACCAAAGAATTATAATAATTTAAAAAATTTTAGTTGTGGCGAGTGTGGTGGTATGCACCTGTAATCCCAGGACTCAAGAGGCTGAGGCAGGAGGATTGCTTTGAGTTCAAGTTCAGCCTGGGCTATAGTGAGTTCAAGGCCAGTCTGAGCCACATATGAAACCTGTCTTAAAAGACCCCACCAAAAAAATGTCTTGGTTGTGATCAAAGATGAGTGGCCCAGTGAGAACTTACAATAGATTGGATCCTAGGGCCGGGGATTTAGCTCAGTGGTTTAAGCGCCTGCCTGGCAAGCTCGAGGTCATGAGTTCAATCCCTGGTACAAAAAAAAAAAAAAAAAAAAAAAAAAAAAAATAGATTGGATCCTGGCTGGGACAGGACAGAAGGAAGTCCTGGAGGACTTTTTAGAAAAAGTGGCATTTGGGCCAGGAGTTTAACTCAGTGGCAAAAGCACCTTCTTGGCAAGGTGAGGTCCTGAGTTCAATCCCTGATACTGCCCCCCCACAAAAAAAAAAGAAAAAGAAAAAAGAAGTGGCATTTAAGCTGAGAGTTCACTGGGCAAGGTGGAGCAGGGAACCTGTGCCGAGTCACTTGGGAGATGGTGCTGGAGAGGTTTGAATCTGTCAGACTTAACCTGAGGAGCTGGCAGAATGCTTTTAAGCAGGACCCAGCCATGACGATGACCATTTGGCAAACAGCTGAGAGCGGAGTGAGGAGCGCTGGGATGTAGCTCAGGAGGCCCTCTGAACGGTACAGGGGCAGATGTTGGAAGCCAGCACTAGGGGGCAGTAGAGATGGAGAAAGCGCCTAAAAACTACCTGGGAGGCCATCGGGTTGCTTGAGGGAGAAGACAAGGAGGACAGTGACGATCCGTGACTCTCAGTTAAGGTGCAGGGAGTTGTTTCTTAAGTCTTGGGGGGTTTATATCAGGCGAGGAACGAGGAAAGTGTCTCACGAAGATAGTTGTGTGGAGGTGTTGAGCAGTGAGCCCAGCTGGGGATGGACTGGGAAGGCAAATGAGCTGAGGAGTGAGTAGGGGTGCAGGTCGATGCTTCTCCTGACTCCGATGAGCGCCAGCATCAGTGTCCTGAGGGGCTTGGCTTCAGGACCAGGAAGGGGAGGATGGCCATGCCTCTGCACCCACGGGCAGCATTCCTCCGTCTTGACGCTGAGTTAAAACCTGGCATTTTTCTGTTCTGTATTATTGCACAGTGGGAAGCGTTCAGCCTTCCAGAACTGCAGAATTTCTTGCGCATCTTGGACAAAGAGGAAGATGAGCAGCTGCAGAACCTGAAGAGGCGCTACACAGCCTACAGACATAAGCTGGAAGAAGCCCTGGGCGAGGCGTGGAAGCCCGGCTAACGTGCGGGAGCCCTGCCAGGAAGGCGTGGCTGAGGACCTCTGTATGAAGGAACAGCAAGTGCCTTTTTGCTCGGAGAGCTGCCTTCTTGCCCAGCTCTAGGGCCATCCCCTCTTAGCTCTAGATTTAGTTCCCAGCCCCTGGCCACAGGCATCCTGCACCTGCTCGTCCCGTGTGAGGGGCCCTGCAAGCTTGTTCTGTTACAGCACCGCGATGTTACCTCTTGCAAGCTGTGAACCTGCAATCATCAGGAGCATCCTAGAGTGCTTGGAAGCATGAACTCTGGGTTGATTTTATTTTCTTCTAGTTATTTTAATTATGTGATGATGATGTTAAGCTGAAGGATGTGCAAACAAGTTTTTAAAATTTAACAAGGAATCTTGCTGAATACTTGTCACTATGTTGAAACTACCTGTTTTAGTTTTCTGCCAGAGGAAACCATTCATGTGAACCAAAGGGCAGAGGATTCTAGGAACTGTGGGGAATTTAGGGAGGATGTTGGAGCTTGATTAAAGAAAGTAATAAGCAAGTTTAGAAAAAGGCTGTGTGGAAGTGAAAGCTCCGAGGGCCACTGATGAAGGTGGTAAGGCTGGTGCAGTGGTGGTAGCGAGCAAAGTGTATTGCTTGAAAATGAGGTGAAAGCATTTAGTGTTGAGATATTAAGCCCATTCTAGGATTGCTTGATCTCCTGTTTTGTGTTGTACTGTGGAGACGGAGCCAAAGAGATAGGAGCCAGAGCCGAGAGAGGGACCTGTGAACTGCAGCTGACTGGAGACTCAGGCTGGTGGAGAAGGGCTTCATCCCGCTAGATCTGGCCCCCTCTTGGGATGGAAGGTCTCACTGCTGCAGCAGCTCTGGAAAGGTGGGGTCTGATCCCTGGTAAATCACATGGATTTCCCTGCAGAGATTATTTTCCAAGTTGAAAATGAGTTTTGAGTAGGGCAGCCATTTTCTCCTTGTTAGCTAGGAAGTTTATCAAGTACAGAGCTCACAGCACATTTGTGACAATCACTCCCTCCCCTTTTATTCTATCCTTTTCCCTTCCTTCCTTCCTTCCTTCCTTCCTTCCTTCCTTCCTTCCTTCCTTCCTTCCTTCCCTCCCTCCCTCCCTCCCTCCCTCCTTCCCTTTTCTTTCCTTCCTTCTTCCTCTCCTTTTCGAAGTTAAAGTCTGTTCTCACATAATGTAGAACAGGGATTTTAAAGACTCAGTACTCCCATGGCACTCTCAGCTCTAAAGGACTTGACTGCAAGTGGAGGCCCCAAGGAAGGAGGAAAGTCCACCCCCGCTGACCATGCAACAGGCGTTCCTCATGGAATGATTTTAACAAAAGTGCATATTCCTTCCAACCAAAGAAATGCATGTGCAATAAAAAGCCTTCCTTTAAAACAGGCAAAATAAACCTCATTTTCTATAGCGACTTGCAAACCTGAGAATGGAGGGCAAGATGTGCTGTGGTTCCTGAGGGGCCTTACAGTCAGTCTGTTTTTAGTTTAGATTTTTTGTTTATAAATTCCCAAGGAATTGTTAACACTTTGGTGACACCTAATGGATTCTTTGTGAAATTCCAAGGTGCTTTGGTTCTTTGCTTAAGTGAACTGTGCCTTTTAGTGCATTTCTGTTTCTTCTTGGTGGCTCTTCTGACTTTTCAGAGAATACCCACCTTGTTGGATACAGATTTAAGTGTAGGTTATGCTGTGCCACACAAGCTGCCAAGGCAATCAGCTCTTCCTAGGCTTTTAAGAAAAACATGGGGAAAAAAGAGTAGAACTAGCTATAAAATATGTATGGCACATCTTGTTTAATTTTGCATGTGACTTTTTAGTGCATCAATGAGGTTTTAGTGACACTGTCATCCAACACTTTAATTGTTCAGGGAATGCCTTCATGATTTTTATACTAGTTTTACTATTCAGACTATGGCTTGGGTTTGAGTATAGTGTTATCAGCCACCTGGTCTTTTAATTACTCATCCCAGTAAACTTAGAGTTTGTGAAGTATTTGTTTCTCAGATTAAGACACTGTTAGAACCTTAAGTAGTAGCTGATGGGTATCTGTGAATTTTTTTTTTTTTTTTACTTGAAGTAGATTGTCTAGAATAGGCATCCTCTGTATTTATCCAGAACCTCGCCCTCTGTCATGTGCACTACAAGTTGTAATTTGGAAAGCTTACTGCATTGAAATCCTGTCAGTTCACAGTTCTTGAAGACTGATGTTCTCTCCCAAACACTGGTTACTGCAGCAGCATTTTTATTGTGTAAAAGGAGGAAAAAGGCCCCTAAGGCCAAAGGTATTTTTTTGTTTTAAACTCATTGTGTTAAATTAAAACTAAGCTTTGCTGTAATACTGTTCTCTCTTCAAAATGTGATGGTACAGGAAAGGTGTAAAATGAAGGGATAGTATTACAGGGGAGCATTTTAAATTGCAGAAGTTAAAAAGTTATAATATTTATAATTTTGATGTTTTATTTTTATAGGGAAGATTTTTCTCCCCTAAAATTGTTTCTTGAATGGCAAAATGATTTCCATTAAAAAGTTGAAGTTGATGTTGGTGTGTTTTTATTTATAATAATATAGTAGATTTTTTTAAAGTCAAGGAGTGGAGTAGAGTGGAACCTACCTACTCCTGCAGCTCCACCAGGACACATGCTGGAATGCAGTAACTTTCATTAGGCTTGGAACGGGGCACGTTGGTCTCAAAAATGTCATTTTTCCTTTTGCTTATTCTCTGAGGGAAAATTGAGCTTAAGCATTCTGCCCATGCAGTACAAGTACATTCCTATTTTACTTGTGAACTGTGCATACATTAAAAAATACACAAGTCACATGACCACTGTAAAAATTACTACAAAGCATATACCCTGTGATCACTACCAAAGGAGAACCCTCGCCCTCTGCCCCCATTCTTGTGCAGAGGTCTCCAGCCCTTGCAACAGATGACTTTGAACAGAGTATTTCTGTTTTGGTCAATGAGACCAACTTACATGATGGGGTGCAGAGTGCGGTCTACATCCTGGGTGCACCTCGCCTTTCTAGCGTTCTGCTCTATGGCAGCTATGGGGAAGTGTCTTCACTACTGCACTGCCCCCTAGAGGGACTGGTGAAATAGGACCCAGACCTCGAAGAAAAGCACTTCAAGTGCCATAGGTAGGTGTTTGGTAATTTTAGTGTGTAGATCCTGTGATAGAGAACCATAGTTCTACATAGTTTTCATTTTTTGCTGAAATATCCAGAGGAATCCAGTTTGGAAATCAACCTGCAACCCAGGGTGCAAGGAGTTTGTGTTTTGGAATTTTTATTTCTTAAAGAGAATTAGGTTCTTGCTCTAGGCTTTTTTTCAGAATTTATCAATTGATAAGTAAATATTCTTCAATTGCAAAAATATAGAATTGTTTTATATGTATTTTTTGGGTTTTGTCCATGGCTGCTAGCTTGTAACTCCTACCCTAAGTCAAGCCATAGGACATAGAATTTCTCTTCTCCAAAGCAATTTATGGAAAAATCTAATCATCCCTTTTCTTTTTGGAGCTGACCATAAAGAAGTTACTGTGTGCTGGGGAAATAGCTCGGTGGTAGAACACTTGCCTAGCGTGCGAAAGGCCTACTCAGGTCCATCCCCAGCACAGTAGAGAAGGAAGGGAGCAAGGCAAGGAGAAGCACCTGCCCTGGGAAAAGCAGGAATGATGCACAGCAAGGCCAGGAAGAACCTAGCCTGTCTTCGTTGGCTAACTTGACCCCGTAGTCTGTTAGCATTTGATCATATCCTTTTTACCCAGTCACGCCTTCTACATCGTTGTCTGTGTTTATGCAGTCAAGTCTCCTTGAAAACCTCCAACGGCAGGGTCTGAAGATCGTCCAGCTGTCGAAAACAAAGAGCTTCCAGAAGGGTGTTGTTTCCAGGGAGGGTATGCAAGCTCTGCCTCTTTCCCTCATCTGTAACTTAGAAGAGTAAAGGTAAGGATGTGTTCCCCTGAGCCATGGTAAGTTAGTAGAACACAAGAAGAGGATTGTGGGAACCATGACTCACAGTCCCAGGGTCAGAGGTCAGATGGAGTGACCTGGGGCTGCCAGTTAACATCTGAAGAAGGCAAACAGTCCTGGAGACAGCTCTCCAGCTGCGGGGTCTGACCCCATCTCCATGTAGGCAATGTCACACCAACTGGGATTAGAAGATTCACCTGGTACCCACTGCAGAGCTGATTGCTTGCCGGAGAGAAATCCCCACACCTTTTGGGGGTCACAGAAGTTACTGTTTTGAGCATGTAATAGAAGACACCGAGTTTTGAGTTTTATTTTTTTAACATGACTCAATTATACACATGCATTTCAGATACTATGTGATGATCCTCATTAGGCATATTGTTTTATTCAAAGAGGAGAAAACATGATAGCCAGTGCCAGCAAACTACTACCTACATACCAGGCATTGTTCTAAAAGCTTCATCTGTATTCACTCATTTACTTCCCCAAGAGGAAGTTAATTGCACCATTTTACAGATGGAGAAAACATGTAATGTTCAGCAACTTGCCCTGGGCATTGTGAGTGATGGAGGTGGGAACAGCCCACTTTCTCCATCTTTAAGTCCTGTGAAGTGTTTCAGTTCAACTGCTGTTGTAGTCAGGGTATACAAGGGAAACAGCTTATAGAATTATTTTATAATGTTCACTCAGAATCAAATGCAAAAGAGCCAGAGAATGCAGCTGAGGGCTTGGATCCCCTGGGAATGTCATCCACCAGTCCAGCTGGAGGCCCAGAGCCCATTACAATCTCACACAAGTCTCTATCAAGGATCTGCACTGGGAAGGCCCAGAGGTTGGTGGTGGAAGGTAGAAAGTCTGGATCAGTGGGATGAAGGATCTGTGCCAGCAGGCTGAGGGATCTGCACTGGAGCCAGGAAGTGACGCTCAAGGTAAGGACCAGAGGTCCTCCCCCAAAGAGAACTGCAGCCATCCTCAGCGATGGGCCCTCACTTCTCCGATGATGGGACTAGTTGAGTTTGTATCAGAAAACCAGTGTGACAAGCCTCTCCAGGAGGATCAGCAGCACACCATCCTCCAGGTTTCCTTTTATGTTGTTGGCAGCAATTCTCAGGTAGGGCTTCCACACGCAGAACCATGCTGATCAGTTCAGTTGGGTGTTACAAGTGAAGCATTAGTACTCCATAACTGCTTATTGGAGAAGCCACTTGGTTGCCTCTTAGGTATTTCATTGGTGGCGAGCAGGCATGTTTTGGTGCAGATGGGCTTCATTGATGTCAGTGCTTTCTCATCTTGGTTTGGTTCATTTATTGTTCCATTTAGGTGATGCTGCTAAGTTGCCTAGAACAAACCCACCTACCTGTGTCTTTGTGTATTAGGTCTATTGCACTAGAAAAAACAACAGGTAAGGGAACCAAACTGTGTTCTCACTGTGCATGGTAAGACAGTTCCCCACAGCCACCAGAATAGTTCAGGGAGTCCTCAGAGGAGCCACTAAAATTGCCATTGTTGACTTCCTTAACTATTTCCCAAGCCATGATCATCTGCAAGGGAACACAGGAAGGAAGTATTCCAAGTCCACAGTGTACTACTTTCTGATGTAACTGCTTGCTTAACTGAGTGTGCAAGAAAAATGCTCTGGAAGGGTAAAGGGGCTGAGCAGTAGGGCAAGTGAAGGTTGGCAGGGCGGGAGATGGCGCCAGGTTATCTACTACTGGGTAAATGTATTAGTCTTGTCTACTGGGATGGGTTTAGATTTGGGCTTGTAGATTTCATTTTGCTTTTTTTTTTTTTTTTTTTGGACAATTTTTCCCCAGTTAATTCTAGAAGATAGAGCTGGGGATTTAGCTCAGTGGCATAAGCGAGGCAGTGTGAGGTCATGAGTTTGATCCCCGGTTTAAAAAAAAAAAATTCTAAAAGGTAAGAGTTTTAGAGTCTCAGTCTGAAGTAGTAGTTTCCAAAGCCACTTGTGATTCTCCTGTTTGGCTAGGGCAGGGCTCAACAGCAGCTGAACTGTCCTATTTCTGAGCAAGTTAGCATTTAGAACTTCCAATTGTCTACACATGAAGAGCAAAACAGGTTTTGCTCTTCTACCAAGGAGTTGGTATTTGGCTTTGTTTTAGGAAAGCAGTTTTTTGTTTTTGTTCTTTAGTGGTACTGTAGTTTGAGCCCAGGGAGGAGCATTGAGCTGTATCTGCAGCTCTTTTAAAAAAAATTTAATCTTGAAACAGCATCCTGCTAAATTGTGTAGGGTGGCCTCAAACTTGTGATCCTCCTTAGTACCTGGGATTATGGGCATGTGTTACCACACCTAGCTAGGGAAAAAGTTATTTTATTGTATTTTCACTGTACAAAGAGTCATTGTTATAGTGCACATTAGTCACTCGGGCATAAATCTGGTGGTTTTCTTGATGTACATGGTTCCTTCACTTAACCACCTATCTTGGATACTTTTCTTTCATTGCTAAGACAAAATAAACAACACCCAAAATTAAGGGAGTAAAGGTTTATTTAGCTCATAGTTCATGGAGGTTTCAGTCCATAATCTGCTGGATCCAAGTCAAGGTGGTGTGGCTGAGGGACAACATGGCAGCTGAGGCAGATACCACAAGCAACAAGAGCAACAGGCACAAAAAGGGGTGAGCATACCTCTTTTCCTTCCTTATGTTGTATGCTGGCCACCTGCCCCTGGGCAGGTTCAGCACTCACACCACCAATGCCAGCACTAGACAATGAATCAATCACAAACATTAGAAACTCCCCCTGACATGACTGCATGAGGCTTTGGGGAGACATCTAGACACAAACCATAACATTCCACCCCTAGCGCCCCAAAGACTCATGCACATGCTTCATGTAAAAGACATTTAATTCATCTTCCAAGAGTTGGCCAACTCCTAACAATTTCAGCACTGTTGAAAAGTCCAAGTCCCAAGACTCCTCCAAGACGTAAGGCAAACTCTTAGCTGTGAGCACCTGTACAAATGGAAAAGTAAAACACTTCCAACATTCAGTGGCACAAGATAAACATTACCATCCCAGAAAGGGTACAAACAGGGATACAAAGGAATGGAATCAAAGGTAGTCCAAAATCAGCAGGACAAACAGTAAGTTCTGGAGTTCCACATTCAGCATCTGAAGCAATCTGGTTGTGAGTTCCAAAAGGCTTGAGTGACTCCACCCCCATGTCACTTCTGATGGTTGTAGCCTCCACAGCTTCTCTCTTGGGCTGGGTTTGCTCCCTCCTTGCAGGTTACCCTAGATGATCCATGCCCCTGGCTTTTCCAAACTTCTAGGTTCTCCACTGCACCTTTGGCTTCAGACTCACATCTTCACACACTGCCCTCTTAGGGACACACTGCCTGGCCTTGCAGGCCTTCTGAAATTGGGGTGGAAGCCTCTTTAACCTCAGAACTCTTGCATTCTGTGTGCACCTAAAACCAGAGCCACATGGATGCTGCCAACTGGAGCAGTAGCCAGGCTTCCTTCTTGGCTGTAGGGGTCAAGTGCCTGGACTTCGGAGCACACTGAACCTGACTGTGAGAACAAATTCTTTATGCTGCCACCATTTTGGAACCTGGTGTGGTTGCTACCATTTTGGAATGTAGTGTGGCTGTCACTGCCATTCTACAACATGGCGCTCTGCAACTTTCTCCTCAAAGCAAAGTCTTTCACTTTTGCAGTTTTGAGGCTGCAAAGGGTGGAGACCCGCTGCTTTCCTGTAATGCCCCCAGGCCATCTTTTCCATTCTTCTATTCCTTCTCAGCAATCAAGATCTCAGCTCTATCTTTGCAGTCTCAGCTTTACTGGAGCTTTTTTTTCTGGCCAAACTCACAACATTTTAAATTATCTCACTGGGCTCTTTGCATGTGATTCACAACATAAATTGGCTAAAAGCCCCCAACAGTAGCATGCTACTGCATCAACATTCAATTGCCTTGAAATTTCTTCTGCCAGATTAATTAGTCCATCACCCTTAATCATAGTCTCAGGCAAAAATCTCTGGGCAAAAGCAAAATACAGACAAATTTTTGCCAAGTTATAACATACATCATCTGGAGTCCAGCACCCAGTGTAGTCTTTTTTGCCAGCAGAAACCTCCCAAACCTGGTCTTTACTGATTTTCTGGTCTTCTAAGCTCTGACCAGAATCTCCCATACAGAACAGCCTAAGCCATTCCAGTGCTACTCTTTCAGGCAATACTCCGAACCTTTCCAAACTCTTCCCACAAGCCATTCCCAAGTCTCTTGAGCCATGTGGTCAGGTATAGTCACAGCAACAATCCCATTTCTCTTGTACCAAATTCTATTGTCACTTTTGTTTCATTGTTGAGACAACATACCTGGCACCCAAAATTAAGGAAGGAAAGTTTATGTACCTCACAGTTTGTGAGGTTTCGGTATGTAATCAGGTGGCCCCAAGGTAGGGTGGCACATGGCAGAAGGGCAAGAGTTCATGTTTTGCAGAAGACATCAAAAGCAACAAGAGCCAAAAGGGAGGAGCACATGCTCAGAACACTTTCCCTTATATTGTATGTAGGCCACCCACTTGGGTGTAGCACTCACACTCATAATCCCAGCATTGGACCGTGAATCATTCACGAACTGTAGAAGCCTGCCCTCATGACCAAATGAGGCTTTGGGAGGACATCCAGACACAAACCATAACACCACCATTGAAGATGTGTGCAGTCAGTTAAGCCCTGTGTGGTTCCTTTCCTTCCAGTGGACTTCTGCTCTAGAAGGAGTTCCCATATACAGGTGCAATACTATTTGGTTAAATGCTAGGACTTAGCCAGGCACACTGGTGCATACGTATAGTCCCTGTTACTTGGTAGCCTGAGTCAGGAGGATTGCTAGTCCAGGGCCAACTGAAGCAAGTTATTGAGACACTGTTGAAAAATTAAAGGTTTAGGATATAGCTTAGGGGCAGAGCACCTCTGATTCAACAAAACAAAAAAACTAGGACTTGCAGAGCAACAAACTTAGTGTCTCACCCAATTTAGCTGTTATATTTTGTTTCCATACAGGGGATTGAATCCAGATATATTCCCAGCCATTTTTTAAATTTTTACTGTGGAACAAGGTCTTGCTAACTCTCCCAGGTTGGGTCTGAGCTTTTGGTTCTCCTACCTCAGCCTCCCAGAGCACTGGAATTACAGGTGTGTGCCACCATGCTAGGACTCGAACTTGGAGTTCTTGAATTATGGCTGTTGCAGGTAGAGAAACAACAGTTTAAATTCAGGCTTTTTATGTAGCATTGTAAGTGATACCTTTAGATTTGCTCCAAAATGGTAAACATTTCAAATCATTTTGTTGAATATGTGATTTCTCCAGGAAAACATTGAAAATCAGTGATGGAGGGGTAGTATGATTTAATGCCTTGTCCATAGAAGATGCTTGAGATTGTAAGGAAAACCAAAGAACTTTAACTTAGGTATTAGCTTGCAAAATAGTTCAAGTTCATGGCCTTTCTGTACACATTTTTTTGTGGGAGTTGGCGTGTGCTGGGGCAGGGAGTAAGCTTCAAGGAAACGAACACAGTGCGTAGGGTGTGAGTAAGGCCAAGAACAATGTTCCGTCTCCTTTGTCACCATCGTGTACCTTCCCCCAGGCTTTTTTTTCCCCCACCAGAGACATAATAGGTCTTGCAAAAAGATATTTGTTATGAAGCTGGATTAGAAAAAGGAAGTGGCTAGAATCTGTTGGAAGAGATTTCAAGACATATTGGCTGACCACACTATTTCTACACAAGTTTCCTTCAGAACTGCAAAGATGCCGCTTTTACAGAGGCAGGTTATTTTGCACTGGTTCCTGGGCCTCGGAATTTGCTGTTTTAATAAGTGCCCCGTATTTCTTTCAGAGCCCTGCAAATCCTAGGGCTCTACTGAGTGTTTAAAGGCTGATAGGATATAACTGGCTCAACATGTAATAGGAAATACAGAGAATACTGCTGCCGAATGCCATTCAGACAAAAGACAGACTTGTAAAAAAGCACTATGATGTGTCTTCATCTACCTGATTCACTAGATTTGATACTGTGAATTCTGGCTCTTCCTTAAAGTCAAAATGATCATGAAAGGTAAACATCTGAATTGCTTTGAGACAGTGAGGTGGCAGCTGTGACAAAGCAGTGAAAGAGGACTTCGAGGACTGGTTCAGAAAGCAGCAAGAATGCCAAGTGTACTTGAAGTGAGAGGGAGTATTTTGAGGGGAAGGGGTTAATGGAAATGGCTTTTGATAATAATTTAAAAATGCTTCAAAATTCATATTTTTCTTCTGTTTAATATGTTTTTTTAAACCCATTTTATTTCAAAGAGGAAAAAAATAAGACAAAATTTCAAAACATGTCAATTGGGGGCAACAATGGCACATACATTGTGCATTGTCATCCCCAAATCATTCACCCAGAGCACAAGACATCTGCATTCAATTGTCTGAACAATACCAGCACAAATCTTTCTCTTCAGTGAACTCACAGAAGTCAGTAGTGTAACTATCTTAATTATTTTTATATACATTTATATATATAATATACATATACATATGTTGTTTCTTTCAGCTTCTCACACTATCGAGACAATGCGATGTTTACACATGTGTGTCTTATTTCACTTATGAGTATGGTCTCAAGTTGCATCCATTTACCTATAAGTCTCCAGTTTATCCTTCTTATGGTTATGTAGTACTCCATTATATAAAAATATGACATCTTTTTTATTCATTCCAAGGTCAATGGGCATTTAGGTTACAACATTCATATTTTTAAACTCGTAATTTTTTTTTTTTTTTTTTTTTTTTTTTGGTTTCAGGGCCTTGTGTTTGCCAAGCAGGGCCTTGTGCTTATGCCACTGAGTTATATCCCCATGCATATTTTTAATCACATCTGATATTTGATATTTTGATTTTTTTTTACACCTTTGCATGAAAATCAGTTTTCTTAAAAGTTACCATTTCATTATAGGTGAATTTTCTTTTTTGTGTGTGTCAGTGTTGCTGCTGTTTTGATTTCCTCTGAAATTTACAGTTTATAGTAATAGAACTTCTATACATGTGATCAATTATATTGTAACTTTGTTTTAAAAATTCATGCTTAGGAAGGCATTAGAGTAGAAAGCAGATCACTCCAGATTCCAGGTGATTGTTAAGACCAAAGGAGTCATGTAGGGCCTTGCACTGTGCTCTCCATAAAGGTAGTTACAAACTGCTTTCTTTCCGGATGAGAGAACCAAATTGTTCACAGCCGCTGGGACAAGGGATGCCCAGGCTGTTGAGTCAGTGTAAGATGGAGAGTGCTGCTGAGTGAACCAGACCAGAGGGCTGGAGTGGGTGCAACCTGCAGCCTTGACTTTGTTTCCAGTCAGTGTTTGCATGCATGTGGACTCTCCCCGAGATGGTAATGTCCTTGGAGACTGCAGCATATGTTTTCAGTTCGTTTTGCCTGTTTCTTAGCTGTAGGGTGCAGTTTGTGGGAGTAAACATTTCATAGATAGGTCTGCAGACAGCCACTTGGGCAGCTTGGAGACAGGAAGGGCCTCTCTCCGGGCCAACTCTGCACTGCAGCTTCCTGCCACTGCTCCTGCCGTCAGCGTTCTGCTCTGGCTGAACTGTAAACATTGCTTCCTGTGGCTTAACGAGAAGGAAAAGGCCCAGGATGATTTGAAGCCAGCATTTTTGTTTCCCCTGCTATGGTCAGGATCAGAAGCGACGCTACGGATGCTCTGTGAGTGTAGTTGAAGGCTGCAGGCTACCCTACAAGGTGATTTCAAACTATCAGTCATTTGTTCCAGACTGCTACAAAGAACCCAAGTTGCATAGATTTCAGTCCTAACAAGATTGGTGCTCACCTAATCTGGGAGATGCTGAAGACAGGCAGAAAAGTACACCCAGAAGCAATCACTTTCTTAGGAACTTAAGTAGGGACAGAATCAGTTGTGCATGTAGCTGCTTTCCCAGCATTGGGAGGTGGCAAAGGAATAGTGACAACAGGTGCCTCGAAACGAAGCCAGAATCTTGGCATGCGGCAGCTGCTAAGGGACTGCTTCTCTCACCACACCAGATTTTACGGGTTACAGAAACCCACTAGAGAGGCTTGGAGTTCTGACTGGAGCCTGCCAGCTAAGGAAGGCTATTAAAATATTTTCCAACATGTGCTGAGAACATTTTAGTGATCACTCCAGCAGAGAAACTTCTACTTGGTTTTAGTAACAATGGCTGGGAAACAGCGTTCATTTGTATTTGTTGGGTATGTAGGACCTACAATTTTTTCACTCTTTAGAGACAGACTGCACTTCTACAGTACATGGCTTTGCCCTTCTCCTGGTATCTATAATTAAATGGGTTTTGGCAAAGGCCTGGTCCAAGACTGTGAATGGAGCTCAGTGGTAGAACACTTGCCTATAAAGACCCTAGGTTTGAAGCCCAGCAGTATAAGAAGAAAAAGGTCTATCCCAATTTCTCTGGTCATTAATTGTGTATTACTTTGGTTATTAATTGTATGTTACTGCACAACAAATTACCCCCAAATCAGCAGCTTAAAACATTATGGTAGAGTGCTTGCCTAGCATGTGTCCAATTTATTTCACTTAAAATTACTTAAATTCACATAAAAGGTGCATCCATTTACCTAAAAATGTCTCAAGTTTATCCTTCTTTAAGTTTATCCTTACTTATGGAAAAGTACTACCCCAGTGTATATAAAACCATATTTTCTTCATTCATTCATTGATGGGCATATAGGCTGTTTCCAAGATTTAGCTATTACAAATTGTGCTGCTATAAAAATGGGTATGCATATATCACTGTGGAATGTATGATGTTTTTAATTATTTCAGGAAGATACCAAGGAAGAGAATAGCTGGGTCAAATGGAATGTCTAGTCTGATTTTTGAGCAATCTCCATACTGATTTCCATATTGTTCACACCAATTTACACTCCCATTAAAAGTGGAGAAGAGTTTTTCTCCTGGTCTCATCAGTATTTGTTACTGGTGGATTTCTTGATGATAGCCATTCTTTCTGGAGTGAGGTAGAATCCCAGTGTTGTCTCAAGTTGCATTTCTCAAATAACCAGTGTTTTCTGCCATTACGTTTTTTTTTTCTCAAATTCTGTTTATTTCAAGGAAAAAAAGAAGGAAAAAAACTAAAACAAAATTTCAAAACACGCCAATCAGGGACTACAGGGATACATACACTGCACGCTGTCATCCCCAAATCATTCACCCAGAGCACAGGACATCTGCTTACAGCTGTCCAGAAAATACCAGCATAAATCTTTCTCGTCACTGAACTCAGAGAACTCAGTAGTATATAAAAAAAATCAGTAGTATAGCTATCTCAACTATTTATTATATACATACACACACACACATATATATGTATGTTGTTACTTTTAGCTTCTCATACTAGTGAGACACTATGATGTTTACACGTGTGTCTCATTTCACTAATGAGTATGGTCTCAAGTTGCATCCATTTACCTATAAATATCTCCAGGTGTACTCCATTATATAAAAATACCACATCTTTTTTACCCATTTCTCAGTCGATGGGCATTAAGGTTCTTTCCAAGATCTGGTTATTATAAACTTTCCAAGATCTGGTGTTATAAACATGGGTGCACATATATTGCTGTGGTATGATGTCTTTAATTCTTTTGGGAAGATACTCGGAAGGGAATAGCTATGTCAAATGGAACCTCCAATCCTAGTTTTTTGAAGAATCTCCACACTGATTTCCACAGTAGTTGCACCAGTCTACACTCCCAGCAACAATGGAGAAGGGTTCCTTTTTCCCCACACCCCCACCAGCATTTGTTATTGCTCGATTTCTTGATAATAGCCATTCTTTCTGGGGTGAGGTGGAATCTCAGTGTTGTTCTAATTTGCATCTCTTGAATGACCAGTGATGTTGAACATTTTTTCACCTATTTACTGTTTATATTTCTTTGTCTGAGAAGTGTATGTTCATCTCAGATGCCCATTTTTACATTGGGTCTTTAAATCTGGAAGGACTGATTTTTTTGAGTTCTTTATATGTTCTCAATAGTAATCCTTTGTCTAAGGAACAGCTGGCAAACATTTGTTTCCCATGCTGTGGGTTGTCTCTTCACTCTGTTGGTGGTTTCTCTTGCTGTGCAAAGGCTGTTCAATAGGGTGAGATCACAGTTGTTGATTCTTTGTGATAGTTCCTGTGTGATCAGGCTTTGGTTTATAAAATCTTTGCCTATACCAGTGTCTTCAAGAGTTTTACCTACTCTATCTTCTAGCAGATTTAATGTTTCTGTTTTAATATTAATATCTTTGATCCATTCTGATTTTAGTTTTGTACATGGTGAAAGATATAGGACCAGTTTTAATCTTTGGCATATACAGAGCCAGTTTTTCCAGCACCATTTATTAAAGAGGCTATCCTTCCAGTGAATATGTTTGGCACCTTTGTCAAAGATAAGGTGGTTTATTGTGTCTGGAGTTCTTTCCGCATCCTCTCATCTGTTCCACTGATCTTCAAGTTTGTTTGTTTGTTTGTTTGTAGTCAGTACCACATTTTTTATTACAGTAGCTTTATAGTATAATTTCAAGTCAAGGATTGTAATGCCTTTGCTATCCTAGGTCTCTTCTGGTTCCAGATGAATTTTAGGATTGTTTTCTCTAATTCTGTGGGATATGAAATTGGAATTTTGATTGAGATTGCATTGAATCCATATAACAGTTTGGGAAGTATGGCCTTTTTCACTATATTGCTTTTTTCTACCCAAGAGCATGAGATATCTGTTTTCTAATATCCTTTCTTTTTCTTTTTGAGACAGGATCTCATTATGCAGTTCAGGCTGGCCTTGAGCTCACTTTGTAGCCAAGGCTGGTCTTGGCAATGATCCTCCTGCCTCAGCCTCCCAACTGCTGGAATTACAGACATGCACCATCATCTCTGGCATCTAATAATCCTCTTCAATCTCCTTTTTCACAGTACTGTAGTTTTCAATGTAGAGGTCTTTTACATCCTTCATTAGATTGATTCCTAGATACTTCCTTTTTTTTTCCATGCTACTGTAAAAGGTGTTATTTCACTGCTCTCTCAGTGAGTTTGTTATTCATGGACAAGAAGGCTATTGATTTTTGAGTGTTAACTTTGTATCCAGCTATGTTACTGAATTTACTTATTTAATCTAGCAATCTTTTGGTGGAATTTTTGAGGTCTTCTAAGTAGAGTATCATATCATCTGCAAATAATGATAGTTCCTTTCCTATCTTTATTCTTTTTATTTCTTTCTCTTGTCTAATTGCTCTGGCTAAAGTTTCCAGGACTATGTTGAATAATGGTGGAGACAGTGGACATCCTTCTCTTGTTTCTGAGTTTACAGCAAAAGCATTCAGCTTTTGTCCATGTATAATGTTGGCTGCTGGTTTGTCATAGAGAAAGACCATCTATTTCAATTTTCTGTAGGGTTTTTATCATGAATCGGTGTTGGACTTTGTCAAAAGCTTTTTCTGCATCTATTGAGACAATCATATAATTTTTGTTCTTTGCTCTGTTAATATGGTGTATTATATTTATGAATTTATGTATTTTGAATCATTGCTGCATCTCTGGGATGAATCCCACTTATCATGGTGTATAATCTTCTTGATGATTTGCTGCAGTCTGTTTGCTAGTATCTTAGTGAAGATTTTTGCATGTTTATTAGGGAAATTGGCTGTCTTTTTTTTTTTTTTTTTTTTTTTTTGGTACCGGGGATTGAACTCACAACCTCGCGCTCGCCAGGTATAGGGAGCGGCGTGATAGCCTCACTGCTGCCGCCCCATCCCGCCCTCCTGTGGGCATTTGGTGTGTCTGCCTACATTACCCATGATCTTCTCTGCCTGGCCGGACATGACTGTGACCTATCCGGTCTCTCCACAACATCTCTGCCTGATGACGACAATTTCCTGCCCTCACCCTATATAAACCATGTTCACTCCCTCACCCTATATAAACCATGTTCACTTCCTCAATAAACGAGACTTGATTGGAACTGCTCAACTTGTCTCCGTCTCTCTTTCCTCTTGCCCTGCCCGCCATCCCCGTTCCCCCTCCAGGTGAGACCCACGGACTGATCCGAGGGCTGGATCAGCCAGGCAGGCGCTTAAGCCACTGAGCTAAATCCCTGGCCCTGGCTGTAATTCTCTTTATTAGTTGGGTCCTTTCTCTGGTTTTGGTATCAGGGTAATGCTTGCTTCTAGGAATGAATTTGGACCTATTGCTACTCTTTCAATTTCATTAAAGAGTTTGAGAAGTAATGGTGTTAGATCTTAGAATTTCTTGTAGAATTCAGCAGTGAATCTATCAGGGACTGGGTTTTTCTTTGTTGGTAGGTTTTTAATTACATCTTCAATTTCATTGATTGATAGTGGTTTATTTAGGATTTTTATATTTTCTTGATTCAGCTTTGGTAATTCGTATGTATCTAGGACTCTCTCCATTTCTTCCATATTTTCCAGCTTATTAGAATACAAACTTTCAAAATAGGTATAGGTGATCTTCTGGATTTCTGCAGCATCTGTTGTGATTTCATTCCTAATTGCATGGATTTTTTTTTATAAAGATGGCTAAGTGTTTGTCAATTTTATTTAATCTTTCAAAGAACCAACTCTTCAATTCAATGAGTCTATTTTTTTTTTTTTAGTCTCCAGTGTGTTAATTTCTGCTCTGATCTTTATAATTTCCTCCCTCATATGAGCTTTTGGCTTAGCTTGCACTTATTTTTCTAGAAGTTTGAGGTTAAACATTGTTATTTATATGTATTTGCTCTGTTTTCCTGATATGGGTATTTACTGCTATAAATTTCCCTTTTAAGAGTGCTTTCGTTGTGTCCCACAAGTTCTGGTATGTTGAACTGTCATTATCACTCAACTGTAAAAACTGTTTAATTTCTTCTTTAATTTCATCTGTGACCCATTGGTTGTTCAGTAATGTGCTATTTAATTTCCATGTGTTTATGAAGTTCTTGTGATTTTTTTTGTCATGAATTTCCAATTTCATTGCACTGTGGTCTCATAGTATGCATGGGATAAATCCAGTGCCTTTGCATTTACTTAAACATATTCTATGAACCAGTACATAGTCTATTTTGGAGAATGCCCCATGTGCAGCTGAGAATGGTGTGTTCTGATGTGAGGTGGAATGTTCTATACACATCTAAGTCCATTTGTTCAAAAGTCTGATTTAGTTCTAATATTTCATTATTGATTTTTTGTCTAGTTGATCTTTTTATAACAGTGGGGTACTGAGGTCTACCAATACAATTACATTAGGGCTTATTTGACTTTTTATATCTATAATTGTTTTATATAGTTGAGTGCACTGGTATGTTACATATATATTTATGATTGTTATCTTTTCTTGAATTATTCCCTTTATGAGGATGTAGTGACCTTCTTTCTCTCTCTTCAGTCTTGGCTTGAAATTCAATTTGTCCGCAAATAGAATGCTATTGATGCTTTTATCTGGTTTCCCATCACATGGATTATTGTTTTCCATCTTTTGACTTTCAGTCAATGAATTTCTTTTTGAATTAAATGTTTCTTGTATGCAGCATATTGTTGGATATTGCTACTTGATCCATTCTGCCAGTCTGTGTCTTTTGATTGGTGAATTGAGACCATTAACATTGATGGTTTTAACTGGTATGTACTGACTAATCCTTGCCATGTTATTTTCCTGTTGTTGGCAGAACCTCCCCTTTTTCCCTTCCTTCTAATTGTTTGCCTTCCCTGGAGGATTCCTTCTGCTGGGGTTCATGGAGCTGTAGTCCTTATTTCTTTCTAGAATGTCATTTTGGAGTGTTGGTTTGGTTTGGTGGTCATAAATTTCCTCAGATGTTCTTTGTCATGGAAGTATCTTACTTCTCTATTAGTTTTGAAAGATAGCTTTGCAGGGTATGTCAATGTGGGTTGAAAGTTGTTTTCCTTTCAAACTTGGAATACTTTAGTCTAAGCTCTTCCTTGACTTGAGAGAGTTTGTGCTGAGAAGTCAGCTGTAATTTTTTTTTTTTTTTTTTTTTTTTTGGTACTGGGGATCGAACTCATGACCTTGCGCTTGCCAGGCAGGCGCTTAAGCCACTGAGCTAAATCCCCAGCCCGTCAGCTGTAATTTTGATGTGCTTTCTTTTAGAAGTGATTTGTTTCTTTTCTTTAACAGCTTTTAGGATTCTATTCTTATGTTGAATTTCTGGAATCTTGACTATGATATGCCTGGCTGTAGATTTTTTTGATCATTGCTAATGGATTTCTATATGACTGGTTTATCTGTATGTTAAATTACTTTTCTCTACCAGTAAAGTTTTCCATCATGATGTCTGCACACTTTTTTAATGTCATTTGTGGTATCTCCTGCTTGATGCTTTTTTCATTGTGCTTGTTCATTGACTCCAATTAACCTTGTTATTATTCTTTGTCTCATCTACCAGTTGCTGGATTGATTTCTCATGGTCCCTTGCTAGTTTTGAGAAATCTTTCTTTTCCTGGTTGCTAACTGCAAGCCTGTCTTTAATATCTGAGGTCCTGTCCTCACATTGGCCTAATCTGCTTTGAATAGTTTCAATGGAGTTTTGTTTTGTTTTTGTTTGGGTACCAGGGATCAAACTGACAACAACCTTGAGCTTGTCAGGCAGGTGCTTATGCCACTGAGCTAAATCCTGGGCTCTTTCAATGGAGTCTTTATTCTCCTGTATCATGGTTGATAAACTTCTAAACTTCTCAGATTGACACTCTAAGAGACTCGGCAGGGAGCCAGGATTCTTACTTTGTAAATATCCTCATCCTGTACCAGAGGGGGCACAGATTCCTGTGAGCACTGCACCCACCCTGGAGGAGAAGAGTGGCTGGTATACAATAAGGGAGAAGAGGCTTGTTTTCTTTTTTTGCTCTGGCTGCTTTTGCTAGTTCCTTCCTTGCCCAGTGCCATGCCACTTGGCCTTGGAGCCTGCTGATTATGGACTGAAAGCTCCAGAAACTGTAAGCTAAATAAACCTTTCCTTCATTTTGGGTTTTGGGTGTTTTGTCCCGAGAGAGAAAAGTAACCAAGACATCCTGGATATCTGCTTTAATCTGCTTTTTAGATTCCATTTCTTTCCTATGTTGAGCTTCCATAATGTTCTTCAGCTCATCTTTTTGTCTGTGTCTGCTCTAACTTCACTAAGCCTGGTGTGTACTTTGGTAATCTCTGTAAGTTATCTGAGAGTTTCTGATTTCATTTTTTCCAGAGCCTCTTTCAATTGTTTTGTTGTACTTTAGAGAGCCCTGGTGAGGGCTTTTGAATTATCCCACCTCATTGGTCCCTGGATTTGCCTTTGGTGAGCTAGATGTCGGGGGTTGCATTTTGCTTGTCTTCTCATTTTCTTTTCCTTTTAAAGTGTAATTCCTGGGGTGATGCTTGTAAGCTGCCTATAGTGGGTTGCTTTATTGTTAGTATTTAGGACCCTTAGGTGATGACTACTCCTCTGAGTATCTTCCAGGTATCGCTGACTTTTGGGTTTTGAATCTGTTGGAAGATCTCACCTCTTCAGTCTGTTGGAGGTGAGAAATTGTTGCTTCTTTGGCCTATTCCTGGTTCTTTGGCACTGTGACCCTTAGTCAATCTCAGTCATGGAATACCAGGGCCAACAGCTGTTTAAAACAACTATGTCAGGTTTGGCTACAGTAGTACCAATAGCATCAAACAGCCTAGAAAATGAGAAACAGCTAACCCTTAATTTGCAATTGTTAACTGTATGAACAAGATTTGTGATTATGTAACAAAATGTGAAACAGACCTGATTATTATATGCAACACAAAGCCCTTAATGTGTCAATTTTGCCCTCAGGGCTAAACTTTAAAATGGATTAAGGAGAAAATAGAGAAGTGGAAGAAGAGGAAGAGATTAGAAGTAAGGTTAGAGGACAAAGTAGGTTCTTGCCAACTATGGGAAACGGGTGCAGAAGACTGAAGGAAGAGAGATGGAAGAGATAAAAGGAGGAACAGAACAGAACCACACCCACAAAGAGGTTAGGAACCACTTTCACACTCATAAAAATAATGAAAGAGAAACAGGGGGAAAAAAAGAAAGAGAAAAATTAAAGGAAAAAAAAAACCAAACAGTACATTTCCAGGATTCTCTCTGGTTTCACTAGTAGACAACCTGTGGAGATAAAGAATCCTGAACTGTGCTGATCTATCCAGGAAAGCCAGCAGTACCTACTGGTAGGGTAGTAGATAATCTCAGCAGGCCTGCCCTGAGACCAGACTCACTGGGCTTGCCACAGACCAAGCAATTTCCACGGATCTGGCCCCAGCTGGGAGCTGCTAGATGAGGCCCGGGGAGTTAGCTCAGCGGCACAAGCGTCTGCCTGGCTAGCTGGCAGCAGTTCAGGGTTCCAAACTAAGCCAGCCTATCTCCAAGATGGCTCCAGACTAATCGCTCTCTCCTGTGGGAGGACTAAGTCCTCTGCACTCACTGCCAGCCAGGGAAGTCCTCCACATCTGCTGCTTCTCTCCACTGATGCCTCTCTCTGCAGAGGCCTCCGAGTTGCCAGCTGTCACCATCCCTGTGTGCATTAGCAGGTTCCAACAGCTCCTCTTGGACAGTGGGTCCTGTCTCAGGGAGATAGCGCTGCTGGCTACCATCTCCTTTGTTGAAGTTGTTCTTTTCACTCTCTCTATGGGACTCAATTCACACTTCAGATTCTTCGTGGGTCCAGGGGACCCACTTCCCACCTTGTCTTCTTCACCATGTTGTATTCCAGCATCTCCAGTGACTCTCAGTTGTTCTTCCTGCTGCTTACTGCTCTGTCTGCTGTGAACAGGACATTTTTTTTTTTTTTTTTTGGTACCAGACACTGAACTTACCACCTCATGCTTGCCAGGCAGGCACTTGTGCCAGAGCTAAATCCCCGTCCCTGAATGGGACTTCTAAAATCTTTTGTACTATCTTCTGATTTTTCATTGATTCCTAGCAATCTTGTGCTATTCTGCATCACCTAGCTGTTGGATTTGTGATCCCTTGCTATTTGTAAGCTTCCATTTGATGATCACTATTGCAAACCTAGATCTGATATTGTTTGCACATTGGTTGACCGTTTTATATACTTCCATCCCTGCCCACCCCCCATGGGGTTTTGGTATGCAGTTCAGGCTGGCCTTGAATTCACAGCAATCCTCCTGCCTCAGTCTTCTGAGTGATGGGATCACTGGCGTGTGCCAACATTCCCACCCTACATATACTTTTTAAGTTTTTAATCTCCTGGATACCTGTTGAATCTGTTTCATGGAATCAAGCTTCTTCTTATGTTGGGCATTCATGGGTTTTATTACTTTCCTAATCTCCCTCTTTTTAAATCTGTACGTACTCTAGATTCACTAAGCATGTCCTTCATTATGGTCATCATCTCCTTGGTTATCCGTGACATTATTAATTTTTTTCTAGAGCCTCATTTATCTGCTATGTTACTTCCACTGCTACCATTTCAGAAAGTTCAGGTGGGTGGCTTTTGATTTCTTGTGCTTCCATGGCTTATGGATTTGCCTTGGGGGTGAGCTGGAGGTCTAGGGCTGCATCTTGCTTCCCTATCGTCTCATTTTCTATTTTTTAAAATTTGTTTTTTGTGTTGATGCTTGTAAACTGCATATGATAGGTAGCTTTGTTACTAGTATTGAAATCTGCTTAGGAAATGACTACTTTTTAGAGATGTCTTCTAAGCATAGCTGGCTTTTTGCTTTTCAGTCTGTCCCAAGATTCTGCCTCTTCAGTTTATTAGGGATGAGAAGTGCCTATCTGGCTTAGCAGCTGGTTCTTTGGTGCCAGCCTATAGTATCCTTTATGCCCCTCAACAATTTCAGTATTGGTATAAATGAAAGAATAACTGACCACAACTATTGTCACCTTGGCCAAAGTATTAGAATCAACAGCAACAGCACTGAGTACAGTCTAGAAAATACCAAATTGTGGTAACTGTTAATCTGCCACCTTTAACTGAAGGAACAAGAGTCATAGTTACATAACAAAAACTAAATCAGAAAATTAGAGACAGCAAATATTCCCTTAGTAATTTTACTCTCGGGGAGAAAATTTAAAAGGGATGAGGTAAAAATAAAAAGATTAGAAGCTAGGCTGAAGGACAAAGGAAGATTATGAAACTGGTGAAGACATGAGGGAAAGAAAGAAGGGAAAGACAAAAACAAGAAGAAAAAACAAACAAAAAAACCCCAAACCAAAAAACTAAAAACAGCATTTACACTCATGAAAAACAACGAAAAAAAGAGATTTCACGCCTGTGGTTATCCTCTGGAATCCACAGAATTGTGCTAGTGTCTAATTCAGGGTATATCTCTGCTGTCACGGGTAGACAAAGGAGACAGACACAGCCCAGATCAGTACTGGATGATTCCAGAGAGCCTGGAGTAGGAACAGGGCTGGGTACTAGATAATTCCAGGAAGCCCAGAGTAGGAATAGGGTGGGATATTGATTCTGGTTTTTATAACTCCACAATGTTCAGGCTGATCCTTCTTGTTGTGGGGTTGGGGCCCAAGCTGTTCAGCTTACAACACTCTGGGTGTCTCTTGCTGGCCTGACTTTTGTTTGCTGACCCTGGATGTCTCCCAGTTGTTCCTCATCCAGTGACTGGGAGCTCTGAGAAGGCACCAACCCATGGCTGCTGAGTCCCAGGTTTAGCTGGGCTCTCCCCAAAATGGGATCTGGCCAGGCTCCCACTCCAGAACCAACCTTTGTCACTCACCAGCGACTGTAGTTCACAGCACCCAAAGCTCCGTCCCACTGGTGTTCCTCTGCGAAGGCCTCTGCTGTCACCCACCTTCACCGTCTGTAGATTCTAGCCTCCTCTCTCACACCATATGCCAGGAGTCAGGGAAAAATGCAGCTTGTTATCTTCTTTTTCTGTGGGGCTTCCTTGTGGGCTTCAATTCTCTCTTTAGATCCTTCCTGGGTCCCAGGGATTCACTTCTCTTTTTGTTTTTCTAAGTTGTTACATTCGTGTCTGGAGTCTGAATCTGAGAGAGGCTGAGAGGCTGACCTGCTGCCGCTTACCACTTTGCTACTTTCCCAAAAGTCTGATTTTATTTTTTTGAGACATAGTCTCACAAAACTGTAGTCTAAGATGGACTTGGACTTATGAACCTCCTGCTTCTGCTTCCCAGAATGCTGGATGAGTGCCACCAGGCCTAATTAGCTCTCTCCCCCTTTAAGAAAGTCTGTTGACCCTTGTGAAAAGTCCTTCATTGTAGGGCAATGAATCAAACGTGAGTTTGCCTGTCCACTTGAAAGTCAGTCAAGATTTTTTTCCTTTCCACGGCTGTAAATTATGACCTTACTGGGAAGGACCTTACACTTGGCTACACTGCTTTATTTGGGGCTTATCAATCAGTAGGGACAATATAAGAACTATCTAGGTAGATACTATAGAGTCAGTATGGGAAATGGACCGCTTTTACTACAGGTGAATGATAAAACAAACAGCATAAAAAATAAGAAGAACCTTGTGGTATTACTATTTGTGGACTAAAACAAAGGACACATTCTCACTAGAACAGAAATAAATTTTAATTCATTGAAAAGTGCAGCAGTGAACAGGGTCCTTTGAAGGGCACTTTCTAAGTGAAATGACTGAGATGACACATCCAGAGTGGAATAACTTCTAGTAACAGATGACACAAACACAAGAGTTTACACAATTTGGTGGGAATCAAGGGGTGGAAAAACCTAAGAAACCAAATATGTGCATCTAATTCCATTGGTGGGTCGGCTGAAATAACTTTTGCTTTCTCTGAAGGATTCTAGGGCAGCTCATGTTTCATTAAAAAGCATTAATCCTTAATTTAGACACTTAGAAATAAATTTAGCACTTTTTTTTTTTTTTACAGGTTTAAGGTAAAACTACCATGGTTATGATTTTGTACAAAAACCCCAATGTTGTCAATTAAAATGTGTTGGCAACAGCACCGCTGGTCAAGCTTAAAGATATTTAAATGTGTTCTTTACTGTGAAACTGTGTGTGACAGACAGTTCTATAACAGGAAATCTTGTAAGGCAAAATCTCTTCATTCCTAAGGCTTCTGTTCGCCTGAATGACTTATGGTCCTCTTCGCTGAAGAGCACCGACAGACACAGACCTGACCTTCTTAAAAGGGAAAATAATCAAAATCTAAATCAGAATTAAAAGCAAAGTGAACCCCTTGGAAGTGGGTCCCTCATAAACATTCTGGAAACATCAGTGCATTTTGCAGTCTGTGAAGATATAAACTGACGTCTCTTCACTCAAAGACTAGGTAAGAAAGGTCCCAAAACTAAGAGTTACAGAGAGCCTCGCCACATCCCACCACCCAACATGTGAGCTCAATGTAAGAGCGCTGTGGCAGAGACACTACTAGCAGCTGGCTGGGTCATCCTCATGACTTCACCTGCTTTCAAATGCCAGCATCATAAAACTGAATAATATGACATCACAGTACAAGACCTGATAAGAGATGGTTTCTTTTTATTTGGGAATAACTGTGGCCAACTTTCATTAATGTCAAAGTTGTCCAAAAATCTTAAAGTGGAGAATAAAGCCAATACCCATATTCAACATTGTAGTTTACTTTTAGTTACAATGGAGGAGACTTCTCAAATATTCACAGCAGAGGTGTTCTTTCCACTTGCTTTCTCAGCTCTAGATAATTACCACAGTTGCTGGGGAGACGTGAGGTAAAGTAATAAACCCAATGGCTATTAAACCAACATGGCTATCTGGAATTCTGATAGAAAAGATCCTGTGGCCATGTCTTACAAAGTGCTTAAAGCTTGACAGAAGGCCTTAAATAAAGCTAAAATCTCATATTGCCTGAGTTGAACAGGTTATAAACCACAACTTTCTCCCCTCTTGTCTGTATCACCAATTAGCATTCTTGTGAGGCAAATGTTAGAAATGAAATTAGCCTTCAAGCCAAGAAACAAAAATGTGGGCATGCTAAACAGAAAAATCAAACAGATCTGACTTGACACAGGATTACTAGAGTCTTCATTGTATAGTATTAAGACTCAAAAAACTCTGGAAGAACTTGTCTAAAAAGGAAGAAGGTGGGGTGAAGTAGTTGATACCTTTATCAACTAGAAGAAATCTGTGCATCTTGAATGACGTGAATGACAGCAAAATGCAGACAGTCAAAATGACTTCACACATGGCACTGACACTGCAGGACAGGCACTTCATACAAGTCCAACCCTAAACCTGTCAACCTGAGAGCCCTATCTAGGCTCCTAGCAAGCAAAAGGGCCCTGGCCCTTGGCCCTTCTTTCTCCCCAATACTGTACCCTCAGCCTGTTTGAAGGAAGAAGTCTCAAAACAAAAGATGCTTCTTTAATACTGCCAGTGCTGACTGCCCCTCCCTGGGATTGGCGGCCACTGGAAAGCAGACATCCATTGCCTTCAAGAGCCACCTGAAACTAGCCTTTACCAGAGCTCCCTGTCCTCTCAGTGCAGCACCAGCCCAGAATCTCAAAGCAACGAACAGAATTTGGCTGACAAGTTTTGAATTTGCTACCTTAATTTATCCCACTGTGACAGATTTTTATAAACAATGCATCTCTACTTATTTAAAAACAATGGAACTGGTTCTTAATCAGATGACTCAGCTCTGATGGTTATTCTTCAAGCCAGGTGATGCTAGTATTTTTTGACAGTCGAGTACTCAGTCTGTAATGTTATGCAGATCCTTTGCTCTTAGGTCAGGCTATATAACAAGTCTCCTTCTTTTTTGTCCTAAAGTACTGCCATTTACCTGAATGGACTCACAAATTCAGGCTTCGACCACACAGGGAATAATCAAGAATTGTGGCCCCAGAACAGAAAGGAAACGGCGGGAACAAAGACTCAGGAGAGTTCAGTACCATCTGAAGGAAAGACTGAGGAAAGTCACTCCTGACTCACGGACAGAGTTCACAGTTTAACAAGCTGCACAAGGAAGTCAGCTGACTAGGTTGCTTTTCAAACAGGACTTATAACAGCCAGTCCAAAGCTCTTCCAGGTGTGTTCTCAAAGATGACCTACAGACACCTACCATGCTCACTTCATCAGAAAGAGGTGTGCAGGGATCCGACTGTGGGAGGCCGCACACTGTCACTACAGAGGATGTTTCGAGAACCTTCGTGTCCTGATGTTGCCGTGATTGCTGAACATAAGACGAGGATCAAACCTGTATCTGGAATTGAGAAAACAAGGATGTCACATGGATTAGCAAGTCACTAAGTATTTCATTAGGACATTAGTGAGTGAGACAGTTAGCAAGGAGGGATATAAAAGAACAGATCACCAGTAGGGAAGACCCTGGGAAAGTCTAGTACAAAACGTGAGGACTTAAGAACATCTTCATCACTGCAAGCCAGCAAGCATTAAGGTTATGTAGTGTAAGCTGAGAGGAGAAAAACCTAAGGTTGATCTTGAAAGGTGGCAGAGAGCAGCTAGATTTTGTTTTTTCACAGCCCTTTGCTTATACTCAGACTGGCAGGAAGAAACACAAGTGTGCACCTCAGATGTGTCTGAATCTGGCTTATGAATATAGAGAGCCTCCTCTCTGGCCGCCAATGAAGTAGCATGGCATTCATGTAAGATATACGGCACAAAATGAAAAGTGCACTGATTTTACCACTCAACGGGGAATGTAGAGTAAATGCTGAAAGGTAACTTGAGACTGGGACTTGGCAGATGTAAAGAATTACACTGGCCAGTGCAGGTGAGAAATGACGTTGCAATTTACCTCCTTAAAAACAAAATTGTGGGATAAATTTATTATTTTAAAGCTGTGATTGGCTGACATCTTCGTAAAGGGCTAGATCATAAATATTTTAGGGAAGTACAACTACACAATGTCCCAACCACTCAGCTGTGGAGATGGGAAGGTGGCCATCAACAGTATGTAAAGCACAGGGGAGTAGGGCTGTGCCTGCAGCTGAAGCAGCAGATGGCAGCAAAGAGCCAAGGTTCCAAGTAGACAAAGTACATTCCCACTCCAGAGCAACTCAAAGGAAAAACGACCCACCACGCTCCCTCACCTTCCAGAAGATCAGGATCACTAGAGACAACCAAGTGAAGTAGAGACAGGAAGCTTACCCGGGGTCAAAAACCCCTGGAGTACGACAGGTTGGTCCAGAACAGGACTGTAGCATCATTAACCGATAGTTCATCTTTCCCAAAAGCTCTGGGTCTATACTTTTAGCAATGTTAGTGATTTGGTCTGGATCTGCAGTCAGATTATAGACTTCTACAAACACCTAGAGGATGGAAGAAAGAAAAAAGGCCAGGTGTTTTTGAAAAGATACTCCTAATGTGAGTTATTTCAAAATGGAAAGGGAGGAGGGAGATAAACCAAAGTCCAGTGAACTATGATCTTATCTTCAGGTCCTCAGAGAGGCCAACTCTACTTGAGACAATAGTGCATCTGCGCTATTAAGGTGCTGTGGGTCAATGGCCCCAGGCTGGAAGGGGCCACCTGCACACCCCGTGCTTTCAGGCAGCTGGGAAAGCACAGGGAGGACACTACCCTCTTGTAGCTGCAGCACAGGACACAGGCGGGGCCTTGATGGCAAGGTCTCAGAAACAGGACTTAGTCATAAACAGTGAGAGTTAACATTTGAAGGCATGGCTTTTTAAAAAGTGGAGTCCCATGACAATTCAGAAGTTGGTAGGTAAATGTTGCCTAGTACAGCTTCATGTAGCTGCCCTCAGATCACCACCTATAGCTATCAGACTGATAAACATTATGGAAAAGGGAGGAACAAAAGCCAAGTTCGATGGAAACTTGCTTGTGGCCCAACATGCTCCTGAGCCGCATGTGGAATGGTGGGTGAGCCAGTTTCTGAGAAATGCAGGCAAGCGTCTGCCCCTTATGGTTAGATGGGGTGTTAGACCAGGTGGGTGAGCATATGCTGCTGATATGAGATCACCAGGGAATGGAGTCTATGAGCTCCTTCAGATAACCTACATTCATCTCTGTTGGTCAAAAAGCCACTTTCTCCCAAGGATGGAGCTCCTGGGCCTTTGCCCTCGCTCAAATCTGTTTGAGAAGCACAGGACTACAGTGAGGGGAAACAGGAGTTTCTGAATAAGTCAGCTGCTGGTCAGCTTTCGAGGAAATACTCCAGTTCCTCTCACCTCCCTTAAAGTTGCAGTGCTTTACTTTTACCCAGCTATCAAGGAACTGGATGGTGTGTGAGCAGAAACCTCATTCAGAAGCATCACGGTTAGGGAAATAAAGCACGGCCTTATGGAACTCTCTTAACTGAGGAAACCTAAGCTGAGGTGTAGAGAAGGAACACCACATCTTCCCTAGAGAGCACCCTTGGAACTGCACTTGTGTGGTAAATCCACCCAATAAGGCATGGCTTTTTAAATAAGGCATGACAACAACAAAGGGAAGGGAGGTGCAGGCACACGTCCCTCTTACCTCCTGGTCATCAAACTCACAGTACTGTAAATTCCACAGTGCTGACACTGTCCTCACACAAGCATAGGTGTTGTTATATGCATCTTCACAAATACAGTCTGGGAAACACTGCTGTAGACACATTTACAAAGTTAAATGAGGACCCTTCTTCCATGGAAACAAAAACCTAGCTGCTTACAGGGATAAGCAAGTTGGCTGAAGCCAGATGTGCAATGTGACAGAAATGAGGCAACCTTTCAGGGAACCCACTGAGTCAAAAAAAGAAGTGAGGTGCTTTTCTTTACTGATGGCTAACTGGATGAAGAAAGTATGTGACTCTGCCATTCACAGGTTGTTGCCACCTCTGTCTGCTCAATCTCCGGTCAGGAATTAGTTGTAATGAGGCCCTATAATTAATAAATGCATTTTCAAGGAGAAGAAATATGCAAATGAGTCACTTCAAGGACTATGAGGAACTATCCTAAAAGGTAAAAAAAAAAAAAAAAGCTACAATGAGCTTTGTGGATTCATCTGCAGATAAATAAAATAAATGACTTATTTAAAATTAAATAATTTTTTACTTAAAGAATTTTACATGTGATTTAATATTCATCAAGGTCACTTTAATGAGGTTGTCATCAAGATAGCCCCTTTTAAAGGAATCTGATGCTTAATCCAGTCATTTCATCTGCCTTGCCACAAGTCTTTTACCTCTACTTGATTTATGGACAACGACAACTTCAAACCTCCTAGGGTCTTATTATCCAAATTTCTTCTGGCAATTTATATTTTAGGAGTCCAGAATTTGACTCATATATAGTGTTAGTATTTTGTCATATGATCTACACTCTATATTACTAAATGTTCATTTATAATACTAAAAATCAGTATTTTTCATTATTAGGCAGAATGTCTCATTGTCACCACTGTAAACATTTACTGTGATGGAACCATGACCTGTGTCAGCCACACTGACCAATTTTGGAGACCACTCAACAATGCCCATTCTAATCTGGAATAAGGCTTTAAGTCATTTTTTTTTTTTTTCCGAGACAAGCTTTCATCATGTAGTCACAGCTGGTTTTGAACTCATGATCCGCTCTCAGCCTCCCAAATGCTGGGATTATAGCCACACACCCAGTCATGTAAGTTACCTAAGAGTGTTGTCACCAAATATGACCTAACTGTAGCTCATTTCATCCTATCTTCCACAGGCTCTGTTATTCCACTGTGGGTTAGTCCTTTACTGTGTCACCACTTCTGGTATCAGAAGAGTCAAATTCAAATGAAAGCCTACTTATTCTCCAAAGAGAGGCCAGCGTGGCTGGTACCACCTTCATGACCTGCCTGGGCTGCCATCAATGCAAGACACACTATGGCCATCACTATGGGAATCCCATCTATCAGGTGCCAGTGGTGCCATCCCTAACAGAAAATGGTACTACTGCTGGGAGGAGTAGGAAACAGAGGAAGAGAACTGCTAAGATTCTGGGCGGATTCATGAATCTGTTACATAACTGAAAGACATCGAAGTATGCATTCTGATGACAGGTTGGCAGCAGCATTTTCAGATTACTGAATTACCTTTGTCAATCTAATCTCCCACAGTCAGATGATAACACAGTGATACTCAAGTGTTTCAATACTTGCCCTAGCTGGACTGTAGTGAGAAAGCTGTCTAAGTCAGTGCAAGCTACTACTCACAGAGACTCCAGGACTCAGAGATGGACAGGTTGGGTCGGTGACATTGCGGCCTTCTCCTTGATACTCCACTAGGATATCTGATCGCCAAGTCAAATTACTGCCACCTCTCTAGGGAAAAAAAGCAAAGGCATATGGTTGTGATAGGATAACAGCATTCTTATTCTACTGTGAAAGGGAGCTTGCAAATCAGCCAGAATGTTCATCTAGTATCTAAAGGAAATGATTAAACTGAATGCATATGAAACCTATGGAGCATTGTATTTGTATTATAGAGCCTTCAAAGTGAGGGTCAAATGCTACAAACAATTAGTAGTTCCTTCCGAAGACTACTTCTGTGAAACAGGTTTGCAATGGAAACCAACAATATAGTTAATCAAGAATCAAAGTCACAGTTCAAATTAAATGATACCACTTGCACTGCGTGCAAATTAAATGATACCACTTGCTCAGTTCAAATTAAATGATACCACTTACACTGCGTATCGGAAAAAAACCCGGAACAGTGAATCTTTAAATTCCCCTCGACATACTCCTCCTAGCACTGAACACACTTATCCTTCTTGCCACTTTTTGAAGCAGTGCTGGAAATTCCCTTCCATACTATCAGTTGCACTGCTGTGGCTGCCTCAGTGTCCTGAACTGATTCAAAAGGTTTACCTTTCGTGGTCACTTTGTTTTCGAGGGAAGAGCCGGAAGTTGCATGATGCCAGGTCCAGTGAATAAGGTGAAGACACAGTGTAATGTTTTATGAGCCTGCCTTTCCATTGGATGGCACTCGGCAGCAGCGTTCACAGTTTTTTTTGGTTTTTTGAGACGGTCTTGTACGTAGGTTCAGGCTGGCCTCAAACTTGCTGCAGCCCTCCCCGCCCATCAATTTCACAGTATTGTTAATCAAACCATGTAAAGACCTCACAAAAGAGGACTTCCAGAACTGTTTTAGAAAGTGGCAAGAATGATGGGATAAGTATCTGAGGTGAGGAAGAGTACTCTGAGAGGGATTAATGACAGTATGTCTTACTGTAATAAAGATTTTTTTTTCCTGTTTTGAGATAGGCTCCCGCTATGTCGTTCACTATATGAACTATGTAATTCACTATGAACTCACTATGCAGCCCAGGCTGGCCTTGAACTCATTACAATCTTCTTGTTTCAGCCTCATGAGTGTTAGGTTTACACCCATCATTACTGTAGTGAATTTTTAAAATGTAAACATTTATTGTGTGTATTGATCACATTTCATTACATAAGAACTGTCCTAGTGGCCCTGAAGCAAGGCCAGCAGATTGCTGTAGCTGCTGGTTTCAAACAGGAGCCTAAAGAGAATTCTTTCTGTGGTCTGTTGGCCATTTCAGAACTTTGGAAATGGAATGGTCAATTCATCAGAAAGAAATAGCAGGTGAGTATGGCGGACTTTGGGGGGCCTGCAGGGGAGACCCTGGCGCCTCGGGACCTGCACTGTGCAGTTGACTCGGGGTGCTGGGAGAACAAGGAGCTCCTTGCCTCTCTGGGGGGCAGCTTACAGTGTGGCAGACTTTTGGCAGCCCATAGGAGAGAGACCCTGGCATGTCAGGACCTGCACTGTGCGGTTGACTTGGGGTGCCAGGAGAACAAGGAACTCTTCCCCTCTCGGGGGGGCGGCTGTGAGCCTGCTGGCGCATGGGCTGAGAATCAGACATCTCATGTCATCCTCTCCCCCATCCTGTGTCCCCTCTCCCCTTCCCCCCTGCTTAGCAAGTGGGAGCCAGTGAACTACACATCTTGTGAAAAGATTGGCTATGTTATTTAGTATGAGCTCCCCATATGCAAAGATAAGGACAATCATTGGGAAGAAAACAAGAGACAATATGACAGATAGTGAAGATCTCTGGTTGTCCAGCTTTGAAATTTATGCTTTCATATGTCCCGTTCTGTTTTGTTTTGTTGTGTTTAATTTTACTCCCTTTTAAAGTAAAAAAATTTAAAAAAAAAGAACTGTCCTAAGCCTATACCAAAGAATGTACACTAGGGTGAGACTGAGGCAAAATTTAACAGGGCTGGTATGCTAATGCTATAAGAGGTTCAAGGAGCCACAGAATGAAAGTACAATCCACAAATTAACTCCTTCATGCCACTGCACATCATGGGTGTGAAAGGAAAGAAATGGCAGCATTTGAAATGTGACAGTTTAAGACAGGCATGGAAATGGGGAAAGTGGGAAGAACCCAGAGCAAGTTTTGGATGAACAGCATGTGAAAACAGGATGGAAGCAGAACACCTGGCTGCATGGTTTCATGAAACCAGCTTTTAGACAGGGAGGAGTACAGGATAGGGAGGTGGCCTGGGATGTGTACAGGAAGAGGCCATGAATGTCACATTGCATGTCTGTTCTATAGAGAATAGCTGGCATGGTACCATGCATGTACTGTGAGCTGCTCAGTAGGCTAAGGCAGGCAGATCATTTAAGTTCAAGATCAACCTGGACAATATAGTGAGATTCACCTCCTAAAATAAATAAAAGACAGTCAGGTGACAGAAGAATGGAAGGCTTTTGAGGGGGGAAGTAACATAATTAAGGCTGTACTTTAGAGTCCTGCATGGTAGCATATGCTTGCAATCCTGGCACTCGGGAGACTGAGGCAGGATTGCCAAGAGTTCAAGGCTGCAGTGAGACCTTGTCTCAAAAAGAGAAAAAGAAAAAGAAGCTGTACTTTAGAACACACAAGCCAGGAGGATAATCTAGAGATGGAGGATAATCTAGAGATGGAGACCAGCCTAGTGCTTGTAAAATGGTCTAAAGCAGTGATGGTGAATCTTTGAATGACATGGACAGCCTGCTGAGGCACACGTGGCACAGGCTCGTCTAAGGCCTTTCAGTTCAAAGGCCGAGTGGGCGCTTGTTTGAAATGCATCGTTTCAGGCCCTACACTAGTCCTGAGGAGCCAAGGTCTACATTTTAATAAGATCCTCAGGGGCCTTCCATGCACAGTGAAATCTGAGAAACGATGCTCCCAAGTGTGGTCTTGGGACCAGTGGCATCAGCAGCACATTCACCGTCCTTACCGCAGGTGGGATGGCCCGAGTAAACGAGCCCCACGGGCACCGCTGGCAAATGTGACTACTGTAAAAACGCCTGTTCTGAGAACGTCAAATCAGGATAACACAGTCTGGAATGGGTGCTACTTTGTGCAAGGCCATGAATACCAAGAAAAAGGAGTCACAGAAAGAACTGTTTCCTAACTCACTGTTCAACACTGCAACCTGAAAAATGCTGTGCAGCTTCAGGGCTCAGGAATTACAAGTAAGCAAAGACTGCAGAAGTGCTACCTCCTTCTCCATGAGTCCTCACGACGGCAGTCTTGAGCCACAGAAGCCAGGCATCAGTGGAAAGTTTACCTGACACAGGTGACCTCACCTCAAAGCCCACACTTGAGGGTGAAGTGTCGAGAGGAGAGAAAGTACCTGGAAGGCTAGATCGCTCAGTCTTGAAAATGCTACACATTAAAATCACCGAGGGAGCTTAAATACCCAATATCTCATGCTAACTCAGAATCAGGAGGCAGAACACAGCATTAGTGTTTTAGTTTTCTAGGTGATTCTAACGACCAAGTTTGAAATTCATGGTCCATGCGGTTTTAACTTTTTTCTGTAAAAGGTCAGAGAGTAAATATTTAGGATCTGTGCCTACACAGATCCTAAATATTAGGATCCTAAATATTAGATCCTAAATATTGCTAGGTCTACTCTGCAGCTACAAGCTAAATAAACCACTGAGTGTGGCTGGGTTCTGACATAACTTCACCCTCAAAAATGGGGCAAAGCTAGATTTGGCCCATAGGCTGCAGTTCTAGTCCAGCAGAATTTTCTGACCCAAAGTTCGGTATTTGTGCTGTTGGAATGCATGAGGCACATATGTGGCTAGTGTAATAAACTGAGTTTTCCATTTTATTTTAGTGAATTTAAATAGCCACAAGTGGTTATTCAAGTATTTCACTGAAATAACCTCAAAAACAAAACATGAACAAGGACAACTGTTAATTCTAAGTGGCACTTTCACAACTGCACAGCAAAATTAACAGAATGATTCTTATTGTAGAATAAATCTAGTTTTTTCTAATTAGAAATACATTTAGTAAGGTACATAGCTGTCCAACGTTTTTCAGGTAACCTGAAAAGCTCATTGTCAGTTTACTTACAGAGGTGGCTAGGGTCCTGTTTAGAATAAGAGAAGTACCCACACGAATAATTATACAGCTCTAAAAAAACAAAAGGATACTGGTACCACAACAGAGCTATACAACAGAAAAGACTACCTATGGAGGAAAAACAAAAGAATTTGAACCATGATTCAAATCATATAAGAAAATCAGTTCTAGATATATCAAGGACTGGAATGTTTGAGAGGCAGAATCTCAACATATTTTGGGGAAAAAATCTAACAGTAACTTTTAAAAAAAATTTAGAACATCACATAAGTTGATTTCAGATGCAACTGTAATGTTAACTTGAAAAATTTAATTTTTAACTGCACCAAGTAAATGTAATCCTCTAAGTGTCTTTAAAGTTGTTACCTCCAAAAACTGAGGGAGCTTTTCTTTTCTACCACCACAAACCATGGTTTCCTGATAGTTCTCTTTCTGAAGGACTTTTCAACTGATGAGAAAACTGCTTTGGAGATATTTTAGAACTCTTACGCACAAATGAAAATTAATTTGGACAAATTATATACTGTATAGATTTATCTATAGATTCTTTTATAGACCTATATGCAACTTATCAAGGTACAATTTTAATCTATTTGCCCCACAGTAAAAACCGTCTATCTTGCGAAGTATGATGGATATACCCTATGGTCTTCTAGTTAACACAATTACTGATTCATCTCAAGGATTATTTTTATCATTTGTCAAAATAACCAACTAAATAATGCACACTAGTCTTTATTGGCTCAAAGACATATGAACCAGTGCCCAGTATCTACATCTTCTGTAAGTGAGTGGAATTATTTAACACCCACTGGATGGAGGACAACCCTTTACAAACACTAAGAATATAGCTTAAGTCATTTAGCAGTGTGGAAAAAGAAACTGTATAACAACGACAAGAAGCCTACTCATTCGATTCAAACTTGAATATTTTTCTTCTGTCTTTAAATAACATGTACTTAATTGGGAGGCAGCTATCTGGTTTTTAATAACTACATTTAGGGATACATTCATAGGACTGCTTGGATAGCCCAGGTGAAATAGTTATAGAAATAGAAGCAATGTGGTCTCATAAAATTCATTTATATATTGAAATCTATTTTGATATCTGGAAGTTTACAAAAAGGCTGAATTCTTCATGCTAATTACACTTTCTGTAATTGAAGCACTCTTGGCAAGAGCAAGCCGAAATTTATCCATGAAGGTAGGTAAAGGTGCTTAATGTTAAATATTTCTTCTAAACTTGGAGTTAGATTAAGAAACCGGTAACAAAGACCAACCAGCATGGTCTTTCTACATTTTCACTAAGATTAGAACCCTATAGACTCGCTGGGGATTTAGCTCAGTGGCTTAAGTGCTTGCCTGCTAAGCGCAAGGTGGTGAGTTCGATCCCCAGTACCAAAAAAAAAAAGGAATTTTTGGGCTGGGGATTTAGCTCAGTGGCACAAGTGCCTGACTAGCAGGCATGAAGTCATGAGTTTGATCCCTGGTTCAAAAAAAAAAAAAAAAAAACCAACCATCTTTCTTTAAAAAAACATTTCTGGCACTTGAGACTGCTGAAGTTTATTTTACTTTGTATTTTCACATTTCCAAATGAAAACTTAAGGTTATAAAGTGTATACAAACATTCTATAAAGTAATTTTGCCATGTAACTTATTTGGAGATGAGACTTTTATATATAAGGATACACATTACAAAACAAACTTCCTTTTAAAGTTGAATGACAGAACACTAAAGCTTTGTGCATTGCTTTTAAGTCTATGAAGAATGTGTCTTGAATCACCACTGACAATCTAAAAAATTGTAAGAATCAAGATTGGACAACGGGAAGAAAACATAAATATTTCAGATGTCTCATCTTATAAAGTTATCAACCTGTCAGAACCATTCCCTGCTTGCCAGATAATGATCTAGCATAAAACCACTCCTGTCAGTAGAGGAGGTCACAGTGATATTTATAGAGCACTTTATGCTTCTACCTTCCCAAGAACAGAAGCAGTTTGTTCATTAATTCCACTCATCCCAAATCCTTAACCTCAATATTGTAGGCACAGAGTATAAGCAAATCTGACAGAGTCTCCAACAGGCAAAAGAGTATTATAACTATGTTATTCTGGCAACATTTTTAACAGCCTGTATTAGTTGACATTAAATGCATTTGTTGTGCCACAAGTTCATCTAAGCTTTCCTTTAGGTATTTTAAAATATGTCCAAAAACCCAAAAAAAACCACCAAAACCTCCACCTACTTCAGGTTTATTTAGGAGTTAATCTTTAAAGACATCAACTCCATTTTTAAAGTTAGACTAATTATGATACTGTTGGGCTTACTGAAGAAAAAGGACAGGAGAAAAAAACTAAACCACAATAAACTCCTTATATCAGTTAAAGGCTATTATCTCTAGTTGGGGTATTAAAAAAATTTATTCCCACCAGCTCACACTCTAAATGTTAGTGCCTCTAGTAACAATAGTAAGAAAAATAAACCTGCTGACAACCAGTCCACTCATTAACAAAAAAGCAGGTTAAATCAAATACTCAGACCAGTGTACAATGCTGCCTACCTAGCTTCCCCACCCATCAGCAAGAACAGAAAAATCAATTGCTTTAAAAACCTAAATAAGCTTAGTATGTCTCACAAGGATAACAATGGTCCAAATTCTGAGAGTGCTCAGTGGGAGTAAAGGCAGAACAAAGGCAATGTCTAGAGCTAAGCATAACAGAAATCGTCTTTTTTCTTTTGGTATTGGGGATTGAACTCACGACCTTGCATTCGCCACGCAAGCACTTGTGCCACTGAGCTAAACCTCTAGCCCCACAAATAGTTTTTAAAAACCCAAAGTACCACAAATTCACCAAACTTGTCTATGAATCATAGATATTGCTGCTGCATCTTTTTATCTTTTGAAATAAACAATATTTGTAGGCTCCACCCTTCAATGTGTAAGAAGGACATTTAAAAAAAGTTTAAAAATTTGAAATCATCTGACACCCCAAGTTTTTAGGTATACATCTTAACTATGAAAGTAAACAGATCTTCTTCCTTCAACCCAACTACCTCACAAAAATGAGAGAACTGAAACGATCCAAACATGATTATTTAAAAAGTCCCTGAAATTATTAAAACTTTTAATAATTTAAAGGAAAAGGAAACTGGGGCAGGGGGAGACCGAGAACAAGGTGGGAACGCTTAACAAAGAGGGGAGGCGACCAATGGGCCTCTCTTTATACTTGGAGACAAGCAAGTGCAAGAAAGTTCATTTACAATTTGTTCAGTTGTCTGTCTTTTGCACATCTACAATCTGACCAGAAGGGACTTTAAGGTTTTTCTGAAGCACATGAGCATCAGCAGGTTCTATTCTCTTATAGTAGTAGTTCTTTGTCACAATGATCTCTTAGCCAAACTTCCTGTAGAAGTCAGTTGCTGACCTGGACATGCAAATAGATATCATCGAAAGCCATCTTCCTCACAGATATTTAAGACATGACTTAACATTTTAGTTCTTGTTCGTTCCTAGCCTTTGGTAAGGTACAAGACACCCTAGTGTCACGATGTAAAAGTCTCTTCTGATTCTGTGAATGATTCACCCTATAGTATACTGCACCCTACAGCAATGTCACTGAAATAGGCAAGTGTTGCTAGCTCACCAACCTCCAGCACATCCTTGTAGAACTTGTCATTCTTACATTTCTGATTTTCATATTTGGGGGTGGTACCAGGAATCGAACTCAGGACCTTGCACTTGCCAGGAGATATATCCCTGGCTCTAGAACTTGTCATTACAGCTGACTGGGAAGATGACCGGGTTTAACCTCTTCAACTTGTGATATTATGTGTTGTTACATCTCTGAGCTCCATCCAGCTACCTTTCATCTTCCCCATCTGCTGAAGCCGTGGTTACTACCACGTGCTGTTGCCTCCTGCTCTGAGCTCTCTGTACCCTGCACTGGGGCCAGTCACCCCAAGGCAGCCTCCTTGCCTAGGGCAGGGAGTTGAGGGGGTGATGGAGGATGCAAAAGTTGAGCACGGCTATACTGTAGAGAGGGCAGGACGTCTACTGCTAGTGCACAGGTACCACCCCTTCTCCAAACGTGCACATGGGGCACTGCCCTCCTGCCCACCAGCCACCGCCAGCCCAGCCACTGCACTGTGACCTTTCACCCCACCCTCTCTGCAGAGAGTAACTGAAAGTTTAGTAGGGTTTTTTTTGGTGGTACTGAGGATCAAAACCAAGAGTGCTCTCCACTGAGCTACAAACCCAACAGCTGGGATTACAGGTGTGGCTTTAACACTAAGCATTAAAAGAATGACGAATACATTCAAGTCTTGTGTTCTCATTGGAAAAGGACAAGCCACAAACAGAATATGACAGGTAAAAATACAGAAGGATTTCACAAGGGAAGAAACACAAAAGGAATAGATGAAAAGGGACTACTAAAGCAACCTAAAAATGGACAATGGACAGACAAAGCTAGAGACAAAGTTGATAAACAGTTGCTGTGGGGTGGGTCAGAGAGCAAAGACGGAGTGACTAATGATGTGGTTGGGATAAAAAGTTCTGAAATTAGATGATGGTGATGGTTGAAAAACTGTGGATACACCAAAAACTATGAATGTACATCTTAAACTAGTGAAGTGCATGGCGATTAAACTATTAGCAATGATTCATCTCAGTAATGAACACACAGTGAGGTCAAACACCATTTTTCATGCACTAGAGTGACAAGTTGTCTGACAATTTCATACAGAGCTAAAGGAATTCTCATACATAGTGGCAACACAAACTGGCATTTTGCAAAGTCACATAGCAATATTTGTTGACCTGAACACATGCAGTTCCTGTATCCGTAGTGCCTGTATCAGGTCATGGGGAGACACATCCAAGAATGCTATGGTATCATGCAACAAAGTTAGAATACCAGAAATGCCCAGTCACCGACAGAAAACAAAGTTGTGTTGCATTTAAACAATGGGATATTACGCAGGTGAGAACAACACGGATTGATCTTAGGGGCCGGGGATATAGCTGAGCAGCACAGTGGCTGCCTGGCAAGTGTGAGGTCCTGAGTTTGATTCCTGTTACCAAAAAATATGGATTGATCTTGGAAACAACAGTGAATTTTTAAAGCCCCAAATTACATCCAGTACTGTATCATTTTTAGAGCTCAAAACAAGACCCAAGCTACCAGACCCAACTAGGTAAGACTTTTTGGGAGACATACATGATAATTCAACAACAACAAAAAAAAAAGCAAGGGAAGAGCAATGGCATTGACCATGCGGTGCAGGCAAGGGATGGGATGCAGAGGTGCAGCAGGATTGATAACACTAAGGGGGTTCATTTTGTTTTGTGATATCAGGGGTGGAATCCAAGGCCTTGCACATGCTAGGTGAGTGCTCTGCCATTAAGCCACATCCCCAGCCTGGTAACATTTCTTCTCAATGAGGTGGTGGGTTCATGGATTTTTCCTGTGTTTTATAAGTTATGTGACTAACATGGATTCTCTTGTATGAACAATCCACTGTCTAATAAAACATCACAATAGAATCCGACAGATCCATGAGTAAGAGTCATGTATCACTTTATAACCCAGAAGAGCCACCACAGATGACTAAGCCAGCTTGTGCTTAGTGATCTTCCCAAACTGTGCCTGAACACAGTCACAAACTTTTAATGGGGACGAGGTGCTGCTGTGAATCACCCTTCTCTCCCCATGGCAGGCATCTTCCCAAGTCAGTGTGTTCACAGCTACACTATTCAGTGTTGCTTTAATATTCTAGGTTTAATTGTGCACAGCTGAACCAATTTTCTAGTGGGTATTCAGGTTTTTAGTTTCTTCCTTAATTTGTAGGTACTTTTCCACACATAACTGTGCAGAGTCGGGCATAGTAGGTACGCTAATACTTCTTGAATGGGTTTCTTTCCTCTGTATAATTATTCAGATGAATCTGTTAGCTGTGTGTACTGTATTCTGAAAGGGTACATCTTGTTAAACTAGCCTTCTGATAGATTATATTGTATATACTTCTGTGTATCTTATATGAATAATTTCTAACTTTTCCAACTTCTGTAAATACTGGTTATTTTTGTTTTTTGGATATTTTTATTTTTAGTCTTTGCCGGTTTGAATGTGACAAAGCCTCTGTCAGTCCTTTCTTTGATCAGCTTTTATTTTCTCTGAAGTAATTGTTTGCATTTACTTTGGCCATTTCTAATTCCCCTGTAAGATTAGTCACTTTTGGGGGGTCCAGTTTTCTAATGGTATTTCAATCTTTTTCTAACAACTCATATTAATTATCCTTTTTCACATGTTGTAAATATTTTCTCAGTTTGTCACTTGTCTTAACTTTATGGTGGTTTTTCTAGGGCTGTGGTGACAAATCTATGGCATTCATGCTGTAGTGGGCTATTTGTTAACGCTGAAAGCTTTACAAGGTTCACCATCACTCCTCTAGGGACACAGAGGGGAAGAGGAATGTACAGAATGCTAGAGTCTGCACATGTTCCAGTCACTCTTTTTCTTTAGAAAACTCCATCCTACCATAAAATCAGAGCAAAATTCTGTTCTCTGCTGTTCAAATTTAATAGCTTTAAAATTTAGTCTTTTAGTCTTTACATAAGGTGAGATTTATTTCAGAGTTTCAGTTCAGGATTGGCTGAGGGCTCTGTACTCACCAATATGGGCAGTAAGGACATTCCATCCATCTGTGTCTTATTCACGTTATAGCCAGCAATGTCCAAAATAGTAGGACCCAAGTCAATGTTGGCAACAAGCATCTATGAAAATGAGGAAAAAGTAAAAAATTGGTGTAGCATTCCTTTCCTACCTATATCAACGCTCCCTTGCCCCAACCCATTTGAGACAAACAGCAGTCACTATGACCTTATGTACAGCCATTCTTTAATCTTACTTCATATATTTAAATAAAACTGAAAACAAAGGCTTACAGGACTTCTAATATAAGCTCCTGTGACACCATACATTTATTCTGCAGAGACAACTATTGATGAGAATAAATCAGTACCTCAATCCATAAACACTTTTGTTTGTAAACAATTTTTTCATAAAGAGAAGCTTTTGGCAAAATTTTGTTTCTGTTTGTAAATTCTGCACTGGGTGAGATGCAGACACTACTGAAGCCATCTTTTCTGCACAAATACAAACGTGGCCTTCTTTTCCAGAATCATGGAATTAAGATCGTGAACCAAGGCACCCATGTATGTTAAAAAACTCCTCTGGAATGGTCTTATTATGAATCATGAAAAAAATGTTAGGTTATATAGTGTTTTCCAACTTGATTATTCAGACTTGTTCACTAAATCTGACTTCCTATGGACTCCCAGCACTTTAAAAAGCTTCAAAGATTGAATACTTGTCACTACTGAGAATAACCAGCACATCCGCTTTTCAAAGTGACAACACTAAAAAAATGTTTGCAACAGGGTTAAGACTCCAGGAAACTTATTCTAATAACACATCAACAAAAGTTTCCTTAAAGAAGCCAGGCATGGTGGTACACGCCTGTAATTCTGGCACTCGGGAGGCTGAGACAGGCAGATCACTGTGAGTTCAAGGCCAGGTTGGGCTACACAGTGAGACCCTGTGTCAAAAACAAAATAAGTTTCCTTAAAGGGGAAATAAACATTGTAGAATTTAAGGAGAATGTTTTACATTTATATCCTGTCTTTTTTTTTTTTTTTGGTTTACATGAATCTATCTTTTGTATACAATGCTTGTAATAGGGTTGAAGCTGACATAAAGTTCAGTGTAATATGGCCACATACATAATTTAAAAATATCTGTTATCCACATCAAAATAAAAACAGATGAAACTGATAGTATATATATTAACTCAATATATAAAAATATTACTATTTCAGCAGGTAAGATACATAAAAATTTAATTACATTTTAATTTGTTTTTGGTCTTTGCCCAATAGATAACTTTTTTCTTATTTATTCCTTACTATAATCTTAGGATGCAACTCTTCCTCCATTTTACAGATGAAGAAATAAAAGAAGCAGAACAAAGTGAAGAGCTTATAAATGGAAAAACTTTCATCAAAAAGAAGTAATAGTCTTCAAAACTGCTGAGAAAACTTAGATGACAGGGAAGTCAGGAAAAAAAAAACAAACACCATCTAACCCTGCCACTATTAATTTAAAACACAAAACCAGAAGAAAAGATATGAAAGACAAAACATCTCTGGAGCATTGTTCATCAGGGATCAAGTTTCCTGATGGCCAAGATGACTCCCAGACAGCCAGCGATACATATATCCTGGGTCTGAATTAATTAGTGTACTTCCACAGCTGTCAGAAACTGCCATTCTACAGCAGACAATCAAGGGAGAGGCGATCCATATGTCACTGAGAAAAAGACTCACCATGCTATGTCTCCAGGGATTACACAGATCTACTGTTACAGATAATTGTCCTAATTCCAATCCTCCAGGCAAACTAAACAGCCTGCAACACCACTGCCATCTGCATGTGAATATGCAGAAGATCACAACAGGAAAGAAGACAAAGACTTGATCTCTGGAGTCCCTGTATCCGTAGCATGAAGAGAAGGAAGCCACTATTAACATGTTCGTGATGGATTTACAAGGAAAAGGTTAAACACCAAAATAATAAAACCAGAGATATAGTGGTTGCTAATCTCAAAAAATAATCACTTCAACAGCCAGCAGCTATAAGATGGGAGACTTTATTAGTGTTTTGCTCAATGGAAAGACTTATGAATTTCAGCATAAAGAGTCACTAAGATCTGGCACAAATACCATAAGCCTGTCATCCCAGGATTCTTTTTCCTAGATGTCTCCACCTACCGCATCTTCCTAAAACATGACGGATAAATTGTATTCTAGGATTCTGACTTAGAAGCACACTATGTGCACACTATATGACACTATGTCAAAATGTGCACACTATGTCAGGAGATGGTCAGTTTCTTGTGGACACAGTAGGAATAAAGAATTCAAGAGACAATTATACTTGCCTCTAGTTTTATACAACTAAGTATTAGAACAGATTCTTTTTTTTTTTTTTTTTTGGTACCAGGGATCAAACTTACAACCTTGTGCTTGCCAGGCAGGCACTTAAGCCACTGAGCTAAATCCCCAGCTCTTTTAGAACAGATTCTATGAACAACATGGAACATCAGAGTTCCAAGTTCCTAGAATGGCACTGCTTTTTATCATACTTAGATTGAAAGAGAAAAAGCTTTCATAAGATCAAAACAAATGTATTTAGGATTCAAGCACACAGACATTTTAATGAAATAAATGCCCCTAGAAAACCCTGGCTCATGATATCAAGGAATACCAAGTGTTGAACTTGTTTACTTTTAGCTCTAAAAAAATGATGGTGCTTCATAGTTACTGAAAAGAAGGCAACCGGCTCTCAGGAGAATACATCAGGTTTCCAAAAAGACACTTAAGCTCTGATGCTAAACAATTCATGAAGGGCTATTGGAAAAAAGCCTCAAAGTACACCAAAAGGAGCCCCAGGTTCACTGGTGAAAGGGATCACACATGTGTGAGAAGGCAGAGGACCCCCAAACCCTGGGCTGCCCCATCTAGATGTGGCCTAGCTCCAGCCTCCACAATGAAGCAGCCATGGATCAACCAGTTCTACGCAGGAATGGAGATGTGACGTCTCAACTGCACAATCAGGGAAAGCAAAGGCGATTTTGTTCAAAGTCTTAAAGTGAAGCAGTCTTCCTGACTCCAATTCAGTGCTATTTTCCCTGGGCCATGTTCTGTCATTCTAGTTTTCCTATTAACATCTTCCTCTCTAAAAATTATTTTAAGAATTTTTGCTGCCAAATCTAGAGCTAGATTAATAACTGGCCAGGGAAGAAAACTTTAGTCAACCTTTGGCATCCACGCAGCACCTGCTCCAGCTCCCCAACAGTTGACACGCAGTGAAGTCGCTGGATTAGCCAAGTGTGCACTGCTTTGGCTGTCAGGCTGTTGATGGTTCAGCTCATTCTGCCAAACATGCGACCCGGTGTCACTCATACAGGACACCTGGCACTGACATGACTGCCAACACGTGACAGATGCCCCTGGCTGAAGCATTTCGCGCATCCCCAGCTAAACCTGCGCATACAGCGCAGCAGTATAACAAGCATGAGTTATGAGAACAGACACCGTGCACTGTCAGTCTGGCTCTGCCATTTACTATACGACCTTTTGGTAAAATCCACTCAACCTGATGTGGATGTCCTACCGAGAAGGCAGGTTAGGGTTATGTATTCTAAGTCTAGACAGTTCCTCTGTCCTGGGACATCACAGTAAACAAACTCGAGAGAGAGTGTGTGAGGCCAGCTGGAAACATGTAGGAACAGGACCTACTTCATGCAGTGGAGAGGGTCCAAAGTGACTTCCTGGGAAGAATGCCTAACCTAAAGTCCTAAAGGAAAAGTAAGCTGGCCAGGTACAGGGTCTGAGGTAGAAATCACAGACATAAGGAGTAATTGGGTGTCACAAGGCCAGGAAGTGAGAAAGATGGTGCCCTGAGGAAGAGAAAGCAGTTCAGTACAAATGCTACCTTCTGTCAATCGAACAAGCCGAGCTTATTCTGTCTGTGCCTTCATGATTACTATTCTGTTCAGAACACTCTCCTGCAGACATTTTGTGACTACATCCTTCTCAACAGCCACATCTCTGCACAAATGCTTTAGAGGCTTTCACTTGCTGCTGCTGCTAATGGACCAGGCTCTCCCTGGCACAGGTATTTAAGATACAATCTTCTCAGACTGTTCTCTGTTGCTTCCAAGGTTCCCGGTTTACTGTACCAGCAGAAGACACTTAACAGATAGGTGGTGAATGAATTACAGTGTAATGGTTAAGTATATGGCCTCTGGAGCCAGACTGATTACATTCAAATGCAGGGATCTGATACTTTTTATCTACACAATTGTAGGCAAACCAGTTAACTTCTGCACCTCAGTTTCCTCATCTATAAGATGGGATAATAGTGTACCTCATAAAGATTAAACAAACTGATACAGGTAATACTCTTTGACCACCACCAGCCGCGTACTAGTAATAAATGTGAGTTACTATGGAAATAGCTTCCTAAGAAGCAGCTCTCTTTTAGATTGCTCAGACAAAGCAGTATCTAATTTTCACATTTAGATGGCAGTGAAGAAGAACAGCTTGTTTCACAGGCTGACACATTTCACCGCATTCTCACTTGGCCTCCTTCCTTGCACTGATCACACGCATTCCCAGTGCTCTCACTTCTTGGAAATGCACACACTGCTGGCATGGTCTCCTCAACCAGCTCCGAACACCAACCTCAATACAACACTTGTAAGATTTAATGACCTTCCAAACTTGCATGTCTCCTTTGAAAGAGCAGGCTTGTTAGGACAGCACTGACATTTGCACCGGAAGGCAACTAGCTTGAGGGATGTAGCTCTTAAGAGCAAAGGAAAAATTGAAAAGACAGTTATAAAGGCCAGTTTCCCTTTCTGCAAGAATTTTAATAGTACTTTAACAACAGCATTGTATTAAGAAATGAGAGGCAGACAGTGAGAAAGCATGCAAAATACCCAATATACCTAGGAGGTCTGGCCCATGTTGATGTTCATTTTTCAATTTTAGCCTAAATTATGTGTTTGCTCATTTTCTTTGATTTCATGGAATGAAATTGTGAGTATCAAGAAGGAGCGAAGACATAACGAGCAGAGCTTATCGCTGTCTTCTGAGACTCAAGGACAGTGTTTAGAGGTGCTTACCACCTCTAGGAACAAAGTGTCTGGATGATAAGCATCAAGTGTGGAAAAGACACTGAAACCAAATGAAAACAGGAGCAGGAAAATGTGTTACATAGTGATAGCTCCAGAGCAAGAACCAGTAAAAGAGAAAAACATTAGTAAGGAAGAATCCCACAAAAAGAAAAGGAAGATGAAAGAAAAAAATCCTCAGTGTAGGATTTCTATAATGCCTTATACCTATGGGAAGTCACACAACAGCAGACATCACCTGGGGCTGATCAGAAATGAGGAGCTAAAAAAATTAAAAAAAAAAAAGAAATGAGGAGCTACATTCTACCAAGATGGGACTCACAGATACAGCAAAGCCTGAGGAGCAATCCCGAGAAAAGTGGGTGCCAAACCAAGAGGCCTCTCAGAATCAGCTGTAAACTTAAAAAGGAAAGAAAAGCAGATACCAGGTCCTAAACCACACCATGGAAGTCAATCAGATTTTTTCTGAATGATGCCCAAACTGGTCGTCATAATTTCACATGGTGATTTTCATAAACACTATGTTGAGAGTCACTGTTCTAGAACACAGACCTAGTCTCAAAAGATAAACAAAGCTATGCATGCTGATAGGACATGTGTATTTAGGGGAAATACACTTAATAGTGGGTAGTGTGGGGAGCTGGAAAAAAAAATTCATTTCCAAGGCTTATAAACACAGAAAATCTTACAATGATCAGCCTTCATCCTCACAGGAGGAACCTAACCAGCCCTCTTAGGAGGAACAGCCTCATTTCTCAGGCAGGTGCCTACCTGCACACAGCAGCAACTTCAGCTGCACACTTACCTTGCTCGTCTGATTTGGTTTAATCCCAGGTCCTCGGACCAGCAGTGGAACTTTGATATCGAACTCATACAGTTGTCTTTTGTCAATTGGCAAAGAAAACTGTCCTGAAAATGAAATGCATAAGGTAAAGATGAGCCAAGACAGACGTGTAGTTCATATTTTGTTTCATTTAGTCAGTATCAGAACTAAAAATTCTTTGTTCTACTACTACTCATTTTTTAACATCTTAAATGTGCTGGGGTCTCTTATGGCTATGTGGCAGAAAACCAATGAGTTGATGATTTTTCATTAACAAATGAGAAGGGTTTCCCTGGTCTACAACAGGTCAAACTGAGTAAAAATAGTGACTGAAAAGGACTAAAACACAAATACATAAAAATTTCTACATCGTAACTCAACCTGATCATGGCTGAATAAAGTTCTTCCAAATACTATCAAATAAAAGGATCAAAAATACATATTCTGTTATTCCTGAATGAAAAGTATTTTAAGATATCCAAATAACTGAGAATGAAAGGTCCAGCAAGTAAATGCAAAAGGACAGAATTATGAAGTTGACATCTTGCAACTTCTGTTGAGAGTAATGGACTTTGGCAACAATCACCAGTGGGAACTTCAATAGCAAATGGTCACAGGAAGGGCTCAGGCTGAAACCACCAAAGCCATCAATCAATGCCGGCATTTGCAAAGAGGTGTCACTGAGGAAACATTTGTGCCTGAATACAGGAATTCTCTGTCTCTGTCAAGTCTCTGTCTTGCTACCAACCTAAAGGAAATGCTGAGTACATACGAGCTGAGACAGCCTCACAAGACAGGAATCTGCCAAATTCAGCATGTGAGATATTCTAAAAGACAAAAGACTCATGATTCCCAGTAAACCTGTGGCAAATGAGACTCAGGAGACCAAAAAATGAAATAGTATGTGAACTTTAGATCATGATATGTAATAATTAGATGCACAGACGATGAGTAGAATCACATGTCTGGTAGTTATTTTGAAACCTTTTAAAAAAAAAACAAGAAAAATGTAAGAATAAATGAGGAATTCAAAAGACTGAGCACATAAAGCTGAAAATCTAAGCTGGAAAACAGAGGTTATTTTACTAGCATTTTTTTGTGGTGCTGGGGACTGAACCCAGGGCCTCCGTATTAACTCTGAGTTACACCTTCAGTCCTTTTTTAGTTCGTATGTATGTATTTACTTAAATGAGAAAGGGTCTCACTATGTTGTCTAGACTGGCATCAAACTCCTGGGCTCCAGAGTTCCTTGTCCCTTACTCTCCTGAGTAGGCGGGATTATAAGAGCATACCTATACCCAGCTCCACTAATCTTGACACTGAGTGCTTAAAAAATAGATTTTTTAGCCAGGTGTGGTGGCACAAATCTGTGATCCTAGTACTCAGGAGGCTGAGGCAGAACTGCCTGGAATTTAAAGCCAGCCTGGGCTAGTGAGCTGAAGGCTAGTCTGAACTACATAAGGGAGACTCAGTCTCAAAAAACCAAACAAAAATTAGGGCTTTTGCAAAAAGGAAAGGGACCAAGAGACAGTGTGTGGGGAGAGGAGACAGAAGGGAACATAGAAAGTATAGGTCCCAACTACCCATAATGAATGTGATCATTATGTACTGCAAACATGAACCAAAAAAAGAAAGAAAGAAAATGGGGAAAGGGGATCCAGAGACAGACAGACGGAGGAGGGAGAGAAGGGGAAGGAGAATAAATAGAATTAAGATATGTTAGTACATGTAACTACTTCCTAGGATGAATGTAAACATTACATACTGCAAACATACACTAATAAAATAATTTTTAAAATATTCACAATAATACATCAAATGCCTAATCAATCTGCTCCTCTATCAGGAGACTCAGGTAAATTCCTTTCAAGTGGAAATTTATAGACAGGCAACGAAGAAGGCATTTGTAACTACAGAAGGTCCAAGTAAAAAGGACAAAAATCAAGGACATGGAACTAACTCGTATAGCAGTCTGGAAAAAACAAACATACCCTGTGACTTAGGAAGAAAGTTTTTTCTCCAAGATCACTTTTTTTTTTTCAGACAGAGTTCTACTGGGTAACCCGGGCTGGCCTCAAACTTGCAGTAATCCTCCTGCCTCAGCTTCCCCAGTGCTGAGATTACGGGTGTGCACCACCACACCTGGCTCTATTGGTTTTTCTGTCCAGAGTATCTTTACTCCACTAAACTCCACTTTCCCTTGAAACTGAGCTTAGTTTTCACTTCTTCCATATAGCCTGCCATTAAAATTCAGTCTGCTCCTGCTCCTAGAATACCACATAATTCAGCAAATGGGTTTCTCCACACGGGACTGACATGACCCTCTGGCAAGGGTCCTGAAGAAGCATCCTGATGGCAAGTTCAAAGCTGTACAAGAACTAGAACTACGGCCAGGGCTCTTTTACTCCTGAACGGTACAGGAGTACCTGAGACTGCCTCTCACCTGTGTGATAGCCATTGTCCGAGGTAAAAAAGATGTATGTGTTGTTGAGCTCCCCGGTAAATTCCAGTCTCTTGATCAATTTTTCCACAAGGTCATCAACTGAGAGCAGAGTTTGCCACCTGGAAGTGAACAGAGATTGGAAAGAAGACTTTTGAGGCATTGGCTGAAGTATTACTATTGTGACAAAAGGAGCAAACACAAAATCCTCCCAAAGAAAAACAACAAAATAACCCCAAAGGCTCAAATCCTAAATATCTATCCCTGAGACTTGCCACCACAAGTGTAGACACCTAGAGAACATAATTCATTCGTTCCAAAGTTAAGTGTTTCCAAATAAACTAGGTTTTCTACAACCAGTTGGCTTTATTTTCCACAGCTACTGGCAATGAGAGATAATCAGAAGGAAAGTTATCAATTTGGTATGGATTACCACAGATTGATTCACATAGGCCTGTGCTACAACAATGTTTACAAATTAGGGGTTGACAAACTATGGCCCATGTGCCAAATTTGCCTGTGGGTTGTTCTGATGAAGCTTTACTCCAACACAGCCACGTTCTGTCACTTAGGCTCCTTTTATGCTGCAAAAGCAGAGTTGAGTAGTTGTAATAGAGAACACTTGACCTGCAAGCCTACACTATTTACTAACTTTATATCTGGCCCTACAGAAAAAAATTTTGCTCACCTCTGGGTCTAAACTACATATACTATGAAACAAAGTAAACAGAAAAAGCAAATACATGGGTTGATTTCTTACTAGGTGACCTTTTCTGTAAATGTTGTGAAAAAAAATTTCAATCCACTGGTTCAACTTAACAAGTCCTAAAAATGAATCTTTTAATCAGTCCTGGGATCCCAAGGTCACTTCATATATCTGAGTGCAAAAGCACCTCTGCTTGCAGTTGAGGCAGCCAATGCCCCACCACGCATGTCTTCCACTTGCTAGCCTGTTTTTGTGTCAATGATAACAAGTATGATGTAGTTCTCTATTCTTAAAACCATTTTTGAGAAAGTAGCAGTAGCTCTTACCTTTTCCTAAATGCATTATCTAAATACTGTATTGAGGAGTTAGTCATAGGTGTCTTGGCTTGCCTAATTAACCAGTGCTTGTTCTAAAATTTAAGAGAAAAAAAAATGTTAAGACCAAGTCATTACGGTCAAACTACTAGATTCCTAGATAATAAAAATGAACTGAAACCTATACAAGCAATGTTCCTTAAAAAGAAAGTTCTTAATTTATCATTTATTCTTCAGCTTTCTATCCTCTCCCAAAACTATAAAATGCCTTTGCTCCT
>PVJX010001827.1:131290-147737 GCA_004027295.1 Dolichotis patagonum
AATACTGATCACCTTAGATCTCTAGGGAAAATCATATATCAGTTTCCTAAAACTTTGAGTCAAAAAAAAAAAAAAAAAAAAAACCAAAAAAACTTTTGAGTCTAAATCAGCAAGGTCCTTCCCCTTTAAAGAGGTCATATTTTTAACAAAACCTTTCCCTAACAAAACCTTTTTTTTCCTCTGAGAGATCATTAAAAAAACTCTGAACAACTATCTCCAAAATTATGTTCCTCAAGATGTTCTTTAGTTATTAAGTTTTAGAAATGCTATGGAACATATCATTTTACTATCAACTCATATTAAATCAAACACGACTCAGAAGTCCTTTAGCAGAGTGACTTATTTAACCAAAAGTTTCCAAACTTATTGGTCATCGCAACTTCTAATAACTCTTTTGGAACACAAAATGAAAATAGCCCTCTACTTTAAAGCCCAATTCACTCAGCTTCAAATCATATTTAACAAGCACATGCCCACTGCAGGGTAGGCAGCATGTTAGATGTTTTTATGTAGTTTAATCCTTACAGTAATCACATGGAAGGACTGGAATCTTAACTTTACGTGGAATATGGGCATTAAGCATCTTCTTAATTTCATAGCCAGAAATCAGTAGTACTGGGTCCAACTTCAACTCTTTCTCCATCTTACAAGCAATTATAATTTTGACACATAGCAGCACCTTCAGCTTTTGAAGTAGAGATCTGCCTACACCTTGTCCAAGGGAAATATAACCTATTAAGTAAAGAACACTTTGAGAAGCACAGTTTTGGAGGTACTGGCTTAAGTTTTGTGAACAGAAAAACAGAATTAATGCTGTTTGGGAATTGTTTTGTTGTTAAAAAGGTGGCTTTTATTTAACTAAGGACTCTCCAGATTTGGATTTGAAGTTTTAGGGAACCGTTATGATAGGATTTTTCCCAGGGATCAATGTCGTGGAAAGGAAAATAAGAGGATAATGAAATTACAGTAAGTAATTACAGTAAGGCAAGCCTCAGAGAAAGGGAAAGTTAACTAACACAAGAGGCAAATATTTGGGGTTGTTGTGATTTTGAGTTGTGGCCCATGTACTGGCTCAGTTTGTCTATTCAACACTCCTCAACCACAATGCCCTGCCAGCTGTTTTTTTCCTAAGTCTTAGGCTGCTGACAGTTATTGAGGGGAGGCTGGTGTGGGCTCTGCTCAGGCTCTGGGAACATGTCTCAACCACAGAGGTTACCAGGATAGCCTGAATGACACTCTAGTACTCAGGGAAGATGGTGCCCCTACTGTTCTACATGGACTCTCCAGCTGTTTGCTGGGTGTGTGGCAGGAACCTTATCTGTACCTGTGAAGCAAGTTTATCCTGTCGTTCATACTAACACAATTTATCTACGTATTTCTCTAGCATTATCTCTAAAAGATCTTGAAGGAAAACCTGCTGCATGGCTCAAAGACTTCCTGACAAGAATGTTACATTATACTGAGTATGGCTTCATGCAAGAGTTAGGGGATGCTACCGTTCCGTGGATGTTGAAATTCTTGTTTCTTGGTGCAAAGACATTCTGGAAAGTCTTCTGATATTGAGGTGCAGCTGTCCAAGGTGAATGAGGGGCTGGCGTGGAGATCATCATGAAGAATGGCTCAAAGTTAGACTTGTAGTCCAGGAAGTCCAAGGAGACATTAGCCTGACACATAACAAAGGACTGTCATCTCCTATCCTACCTGATAATTGAGAACTTAATAGACAAATATCCTCTGGTGAGCAGAGGGGCATTTTAGCTGCTGTTAGCATATGATCATATTTCATGGTCACATTGCAAGCATATTGTTGAAACAATGCATTTGTTTTTCAGGTAATAGAGAAACAGAAATGCATACCACTATAAGAAAGCAACTGCTAGCCTGATAATTTCACATGATCTAGAAACTGCTACTTCATCCATATGGAAAGAAGTCATAATTTGGCCATTTTAGTATCTACATTAATGAAGCTTGGAATATATATATATACACACACACACACACATATATATATATACATACACACACATATATATATGCACACACACATATATATATATATATATATATATATATATATATATATATATCTTTGATGCCTCAAAGAATGTAAAAAGAGAGTCAACCTAACTCTGAATAGTGGATTAGGTGGACGAAGTTACTTAAACTTTATGAAAATACATAGAAGATGTCAATTATGCCAGCCAAAAAGTAGCTAGACTAAATGAATACTAAACCCACATTCTGGGGTAGCTCAGTGGTAAAGCACTCAGCAAGCATGAGGCTCCAGGTTCAATCCCAGCACCAGAAACAAAATGAAACCCCAAATATATCAACATCAGGGCTTTATTTCATATGAATTTAAATTCTGCATTTGCTTATCAGGAGATAATTTATGCATATGGAAACACCTCACATGCTGCATGTTCTCTTTCATTTTCTAGTTCATTTACACCTTCATTTATTCCAGCATTAAATCAAAAGATACCAATAGCACTTATTTCCTATCAGCTTCCCACTCACCTACTTTATTCCAGTCCTACCGGCTTCTTTGTGGTTTCTCAAACATTGATCAGGTACATGCCTGTTCAACCAGGGGCCCCATATTACCTTTCCCTCCACTGTAGCGCTCTCTCCCAATTTGGATAGCATACCTTCTCCTCCTTCAGGTTTCTGCTTAAATGTTATCTAAGTGACCCCTTCCCCGCCACCTTTTTAAACAGATTCCCATCTAAGGAAGCAACAAATGGAGGTATATGTACGTGTCCACATATACAAGGCATACCTGACACCTCTTGCCACAAGGTTACCTTTCACAGAATAAGACTTTGCTTCACTTACTGCTGAACACTTGTTAAACAGCTGCTACATTATTTAGTAAATAAATGTTCTATGGAAGGTTGCCATTAAAAACACTTTAGGAAAGTCCCAAATTCAAGTGACTTTATTCTTTTATACACACAATCCAAAAAAGTCCCATATCCCTTTGTCTCCACCCATATGAGACCTATTAGGCTGCTGTCTTAACTTTTCAGTAAAATTGAGGTCAAGACTGGGAACCATTATAAAGCAAAACCTATACAAAGTATTCTCTATAGTCCTAAGAAAAAGGGATTTGTTCCCAGAATTCCAAGAACATTAGATCTGAGCCTGGCTTTTATATATATATACATATATCTCCCCAGGAATTCTTAATCAGCTGGAAATATTCTTTGGAAGATAGATTAAATCACTGTGCACTTATATTACCCAATACAAACAAGTAAGACTAGAGGTTTTCTAGGCAAAGTCTTCAATTAAATGTGAGCCGGATCTGCAAGGACAAAGCTATATATGGAGCTCCAGCAACTCACCAGGACATCTGTCAGGTAGTCCACACTGTAGTTTTCACCATGCTTCCGTGCCTTCCCGTTGATGGAGAGGGTATAATTATAGTATTTAGAATTCTTTTCCTATTTAAAAGAGGAAGTTAAATTTGTTATAAAATCTAAACACAATATGAAAGTTTAAACCCATGCTGGGCTAAACTATGTCTAAACAGCAATAAGGCACACAAAAGGCATTTACTCAAATTAATACTCAACTGGATTTTTGTGATGAGGGCTTTATTCTAAGACTAAGTTTAAGACTAAGTTTTAACAACTTCAATCATTTATCCTAGTTTAAAAGGCACGGATGGACCAGGAAGAACAGTAGATTACATTGATAAATCCTCTATAATACAGGGAAAACATCTGGAGAGAAGTGACTCAACAGTCAACAGATTTTCTTTTACTGAGATAAAACAGTTCATGATAAAGTAAAAAATGTTTGTTAGTGCTAGATTAGAAATCAAACACACAGGGGCCAGGGATTTAGCTCAGCGACATAAGGGCCTGCCTTGCAAGCGTGTGGTCATAGTTCAATCCCCAGCACCAAAAAAAAGAAATCAAACACACTTTGGATCTGCAGGGTTGTGTATCAGTAATGACTCACCAAAGCATACCAGTAACTCCAGCCCAGAGGAACATGTTCTAGACCACCTGCATCCAGAGAGCCATACTGAAGAGACAAGCAGGGCATTAGAACACCTCAGACATAACCAGAACAGAAGCAACTAAGAATCTTAAGACTAGTGCCTGAAACATAATGGCTGCTCAATTTCCCCAAACACACAAACTAATTAAAAAGAACTCTATAATCCCACCAACTTCTTTAACTGGAATTGGCCACCTGTGGCTACTGAACCAAATCTGGCTTGCCAATCGTTCTGTACAGCCAGCACGCTAAGGATTTTTAAAAATTTTTAATTAATCAAAAGAAAAATATTTTATGAAGTGTGACAATTATAAAAGATTAAAATTTCAGTGCTGACAATTGTATTTGAACTCAAACACTATCATTCACTTTCAGAGTATTCACCCTGCTTTAGAGATGCATGGCCTGTGAAGCCTAAGACATTCACTGTTTGGCCTGCTACAGATAAAAATCCATCATCAGCTATGATGGTACAGGAGAATCCAACTGAACTTGTGGCCAGTAACAACCAAAATAATCAGACTATGAACTATTGGACTATTATTTCAGTTGTCCTTCTGATGAAATCTACCAATTTACCTGATGAAATAAGTTAGTAAAGAGACCACAGCATGCTCCCTCCTTTTCTCAACGAGCTTTAATACTGCCCATTTAAGGCAGAATTTAATCCCTGAGAATTATGTCACATCAGATGACCTTCAACATGCAAAGTTGTATACATTTCCTTTGTGACCCATAGTCCCAACTGTATAACCAAATATCACACTTTCCACGACTATTTCATAACTGACTCAATGTCCTTCAAACCCACAAGGTTGCATATTTCCCCCAGTAGGGGGAGGGGGTAGAATGGAAAATTCAAATCAGACATTAAGAATGCTAGTGACCACAGATAAAATATGTAAGAAAATGTACCTCTTCTCTGCCTTACAATTCCAGTTTAACTTTATGAGCTAACTCTAAGCACCCTCAAATATGCTCCTTCCATTAACCCTGGAATTTAACTAAAAGCTAATTCTATTGTGGTGGACTTGGGGTCATGAAACATGGCCTGACAGGTTTCAAAGAGGAATCAACCCCTCCCTTCCCTCCTTGCCCCAGGCTCTGGGTACTTTCCCTTCATCATAATGTCTCCACAGACTGTTTTCAGCTTCCGGATCAGGAAACTTAGAGCATTCAACTTTAAAATTCAGAGAAGTCTTTTAAGAAATCTTTTTTTTTGGGGGGGGGGTCTTCTTGAGATAGCGTCTTGCTATGCAGTGCAAGCTCACTTTGTAGCCCAGGCTGGTCTCAAATTTGCATTCATCCTCATGCCTCAGCCTCCCGAGTGCTGGGATTACAGGTATGTGCCAGCATGCTTGGCATGACTGTTTAGAAATCTGAGGAAAAAAGTCTAAGAGGAAAAATTTTCACTTGGATACTGATATAGGGGAAATGGAAACAAACACACTATGACAGCCACATGACAAGCAGAATTTCTGAGCCAAAAAGGGAAGACTGACAATCTTAAAGAAAATTTTTAAATAAATGATGAAATAGAAAAATACAGTATCTAACGCATGTAAATATGCTCAAGTAAGTTCTTTTAATGGGCAGCTTAGAAAAAAAAAATATATATATATATATATACACACACCAAGAACTCTTTAACATGACTCAAATTGATACTAAGGAAAAAGCAACTGATAGTAATTATATTAATTCCCATTGAAAACACTGTTACAAGAATAATGAACAGACCATGCAACATACCTCATTTAAATATTTCCCTGCAAAAAAAGTTTGGTAACCACACATGGACCTCAGTATTGCTGGGAAAGTATTTGGCTCCTGGGTCTTCTGCCAAGATGTGCTACTGCAGTTTCCCTCCAAAGTGTTGTTAACAACGTGATGATTATGTGGGTATTTTCCTGTCAGGATACTGGCTCTGCTGGGGCAGCAAAGAGCACTTGGCACATACTATAGAGAAAAAGAGCAGAAAGTAAGTTACATGAGACAGATGGATTTCTCATCATTTCTAAAGAGAATAAAGAAAGCTACTCAACACTATAACTGCAAACTTTGAGTTTCTCACAGAATAGATTTTCTTTACACAAGATAAATTTTAGAACTCCACACAGTGGAGACACCAAAGTAGGTAAGTCAAACTGAGAAAATAGATTTTATTTTCAGTTGGTGTCTTCCTACAAATAAAAATACATAATATTATTTAGCAAAGAAATGATATTTATATGCAAGGAACACAGTATGGTTGGAACAGGGTCTTAACCAAAGATAAAAAAAAGCTACTTCAATCTAATTGAGAAGTACAGGTACATTTCTTATCTACTTATCTACCTTATCTACTATTAAATTTTCTCCATTTTACCCAGTGATGACAGTTGTACAAATCACCAAGTCACTTCACAAAAGTTAATGCTAGCTTATAGTCACACTGGTAGGATAGGACTGACCATTCAAGCACACATTTATGCTAAAATCACATGTTGCCCCTTTGAAAGACTTAAGCACTATTTTTTTAGCCTTTCATGTTGGATTTAGTTTTTTGATGCTGAGGTATTAAAACCAGTGACTTGTAAATGATACCCATAAGCTCTACTACCAAGCTATGCCCCTCAGCCTGCACTGGCATTTTTATTTTTCTTTATTTTTGGTACTGGGGATCAAACTCACAATCTCACACTTTCAGGCAGGCACCTATGCCGATGAGCTATATCCCTGGCGCATGAACATTCTCCACAAGCAAACTGACTACATTTATGTAAATAATAAGTCTGTTCATGTGGTTTGTTCATTTTTGTTTTTTTCCTTCTGGGCTGGTGACTTTCTGTTACAGATTTAAGGAATGACTGGGTCACATTATAAATACTTCCCAGTTTACTTTTGCCTTTGACTTCTGTTTTTTTGGTGACAGGATATCACTATGTAGTTCAAGCAGGTCCTCAACTATGTAGTCTGGCTGGCCTTGAATTTAGAGCAATCCTTTTGCTTCGGTCTCCCAAGTGCACCCACCATGCCCTGCTGACTTTCATTAATGTTTAAATCAACAACTCCTACTTCTTTTTTCTTTCAGTGATTTTATGGCCACTGACACACTGCTTTTAGTGTATTCTTATTAGATTTTAGTTGGGCAGTCTCTTCCTTTGACAATATAGCCTTGACCAGTTTGACTTCTGCCATGTAAAAAAATATTTTGTTTTAAGGTAAGGGGTTTAGATGAGTAGCACAATAGATGCTTAGCATGTTTTTTGGCCCTGGGTCCAAAAAATAAAAACAAACGAAAATATAGACTCACTTGAGTCTAAAAAAATATTGCTATGATTTGAATTAGAGTATTTTGCTTGTATTCCCACAGAAAATGATCTGCATGTCTACATACAATATTTTTATTTTATTACTAAGTCCACCATTTCTGGACACTACCAGTTATTCCTAGAGTCTGTATTTTGCTATTATGATCTTTTCTCATCTCCCTCTGACTTTTCTAACTCTTTACATGGAAGACACGTTTTTTTCACTTCTATGTTGCTCAATTCTATTAAGGAGCTTCCCAACAGTCTTCTTGTATTTTCTAAGCAGAGAATCCAAAAAGGTGGAAATAATAATTTTGACGTTTTACCAATAGTTTTATATCTTATTTCCGTAAGATTTATGGCAATGACTAAACAGTGCTGAACATTAAATAAGAAGCATAAAGCCTCTGTCTCATTCCTAACAACGTCTTAAGTATTTCACTTTTAAGTATAAGGTGTACTATTTGTTTAAAATATTAATACTACGGATGTATTCTGCTAACAGTTTAATACGCTATCAAGAAAGGATGCTAAAATTTTAGAGGACTTCCAACCATCTACTGAGATAACTATAGATACCATACTGGTAGGCAAATAACCCAATGTCACATAGCACTTATTTCAAAATAAGGTTCAGTACTGATCATTATGTTTTACATGTATCAACTCATTTAATTACAACGACCTTGATGGAGATTTTGGTAACTTCACTTACAAATGTGGAAACCAAGAGCCAGAAAGATTAACTTAGCCAAGGTCATAGAACTAGAAAACAGACAGAAAAAATACTCAAAATGAGGCAGTCTGGCTCCAGAGTCTGTGCTCTTCAGCATAACACTGTACTATTATTCCATGGATTTTCTGTTATGAAGCTACCTTTCATTTCTAGACTACCACTTACTGGGTTACATGCATGATTTTGAGTCACTAGTATTTTATTTTGCATCTTTGCATCTGTATTTTGCTATTACCTTTCTTCAGATTGGCTATTGGAGATAAACGAGGTTTCACCATGGATAAGTTACACAGCATAAATATTACTTGATTTTTACAATCTATTTTCAAACTTCAGTGAGGTTTTAAATAAAATTCTCTAATTCTGAGTTGTAGCACAAATTGGCTTAGAAAATACTTGCAATTAATCTTCAACTGACAGGAAGTAGTATTTCAATGAAAAGAATTTATAGCACATTAAAGTCTGTCCTTTAGATCAGATATTTAACTAAAAAAAGCCTCCATAAAAACTATACCAGATTCCCAGAACAGTGTGTTTCTTCTTAGGACATAAACACAAAATCAAACAAGATTTGTTACAAAACTTACAGCACTGGAGAAAGTCATCCCCATCTCTCCAATAAGAGCCTTGGTTTTCTTTAATGGTGTCTGAAAAAGAAGTAAACACCCATTACACAACTTCTTACGATAAATTAAAATATACAGACCAAAATTATGTTTTGGTATATGTCACTCAACTTTTTATTCCCAGATAGTCATCTCTATCAACACTAAGCAATTGCCAAGAGTGGTTATGATTCTGGAGATAAACCAAGTGAATCTGGTTATAGTCAGCTGTAGTGTATGGAAAAGTACAGGAGTTCATAATGCGAGGTGGGAGGGAGGTATTACCAGTACTACATTTGATGTTAATTCTAATGTAATGAATGAATTCTAATGTAATGAATCTTGGTGCCCTTTCTCCAGACAGACATGGCAGATCTATGTCCATGAATTCACCATTAGAAGCAGAAGTTCACACTTTTTTTTTTTGTTTTTTGTTTTGGTACCGGGGATCGAACTCACGACCTTGTGCTTGTCAGGCAGGCACTTATGCCAGAAGTTCACACTTTAAGAAAGAGGTAAGACCCACACTTAGACTCTGAAAGCCAGGCAAGGCCTTGAGCCTCAGAGACTGCCTCAAATCTCATACTCGGTGGTGGAGCCCAGACATTCTTCGACTACCAACTCTCCACTCCCTGCTCAGACCCTTCATCACCTCACAGTAAGTACCTGAACCAGGTGGAGGAAACTATAGGAATCCTGGCAGGATGGAGGCCCACAAGAGATTACTTCATTTATATCCTTGCTTTTCATTTTTTGTTCAAAGTGTAAAGTGTAAGCATGACTTCATCCCAGAGGACAAAGGTATTTAAATACAAATAATAGGGACACTAAGAATCATTGCTCACATTCCAGACAGCAGAAACTACCATTACAGAGGCTTATTTTGTTGTACCGAAAGGTAAGTCATGATGATCTGAAATACCTTTGAAATCTAAGACCATATTGAACGGTTTAAATATATTTTGTGTTAATTCCTTAAAGACTGACAATCCAAATAAACCACTACATTAATAAGAGCCTCATTTTCAACAATATATAAATTACTTTCTCCCATTCCTTTATATTAATAGAAAACCTAGGGAATCTATAAACTCGAAATGATAAGAATCCTAACTTTATCAAGACAAGCTTTGATAATTTCACAAGTAAATCCGTATCAGGATCCCAGAAAGTACTAGAGTTGTAGAAAACTTGTGCCAATCTTCAGACACAATGTCACGTTTCCCCATAACATCACTAGATGCTATTCTTGGGGAAAGAACAGTAAGTTACATGGAAGACTGGCTTGATGAAAAATCAAAGTTACTACGAGACACTCGGAGAGAAAAAATGAGAATGTGAGGTGTACATTGGGAAAAGGCCCATGTTAGTGACTGAAAGTTACTCATCAAACTGATCAATATATAAACAATTAATTAGTAAACAATAATCATCTCAGGTAGTGAGTGCTAAGAAAATAAGCCAAGATGAAGTGATTGCACCTGGTGGGAAGAATGGACTGTTTTAGACAGGTGGGCAGGAAAGACCTCTTTCAGGGAGAGAAATCTGCTGCCCAGAGTCCTAAGATGACAAGTCAGTTATGCCAACATATGGAAGAGGATGCTTCCAGGCTTAGAGAAAACAAGAACAGAGGCTTCCAGAGGACGATAAGATATCAAGAGCAGAGACAAAGCCAGTGTGGTAGAGCAAGCCCAAAAAAGAAAAGAAAAGAGAGAAAGGCAACATCAGAAAGGTAGGACAGGGCTGGGGATTTAGCTCAGTGGCTTAAGCACCTGCCTGGCAAGTGCAAGGTCATGAGTTCAATCCCCAGTACCAAAAAAAAAAAAAAAAAAAAAAAGAAAGAAAAAAGAAAGGTAGGACAGAGCCAAGTGTCCAAGGCTGCAGAGGAATTTTGATTTTCATCTAACAAAGAAGCTTCTATTCCTTGCTAATAGTAGTACAAGCGATAACCATAATCTGTGCTTCATCAAACAAGTCCTAAGCAAGAAACTACACTACTGAAACTGCAGGACTCCATGCTAACCTGAGTGGACAGAGGCCAGACAAGCTAAGGACACAGTCATTAAGCAGCAGCCAGTCTTACAACCTTGCATGGGAAAACTTTACGATTCCAAGCAAAATTTCTTACATAAAACACTAATGGGTCATTTACTTCCCTGGTCCCATGGACAGCTGCTCCAAGTTTTGGTAACTGTCACAATTCTAAGGCTACCTTTTAATGATGGAAGTCATTTTGCTTTAAGCAAGGACTTATTTATTCTTCTCTTATATTTCATCATGGCCCCTCCCTTTGCTTCTTTAAGGTTTTGACCAAATGTCGTTTCTTCCTCAAATGAATGATTTTAAAAAGGGGAACTTGTGCTTCTGTGAAGAACAGTGTTTCCACTGCATAATTATGTTTGTAATCAAGAAAAAGAGTTCTCTGGGAAAAACATAAGAGCAGCATCTCACAGATGATACCTGAAACAAATACAGTGAAGTGTTAATGATGATGCCACTCCATAAAGACTGTATCATAGAAGACAAATATTTTACCTTACACCAAAACCACATGAGGGCTATAATTCATTGACCTTAGTCTGGGTGTTGACTACTGCTGACTTTGCCAACTATTAGCAACAATCTGTAATCTTTTACTTCAGAGCACTCTCTCCACATTAATGAAGAAATGATACACAAAGTCTTACACATATATTAAAGACACTGGTGACCCCACCTGAATCCCTGAATATCACCTGAATAATTTCTGGTCTATGGAATACGCGACTACACTGGTTAGGAGTATGAGGAATAACATCTGATAAGTCAGAATTGTTACATTATTTTAGAACAGGAGAACAAACCTGGGGTTCTGGGATGATAAAACATTCAAGTGTTGCCTTTCCTAGTGATATGAACATTGGTCAAATTCCCTAACCACCTCTAAATTTAGTTTCCTCTTCATGACAATGGAAAGCATCTTCAGGAGAGAACTCCTGTGGTGACTGAAGCACAGCTAGAAAACACCTCATACTCTGCTGGCTCCAGATAGGTTCTCACACGCTGTTCTTGTCCTGTCTCCTCTTTGGAGCTCTGTTTGACAATTAGTGGTAGAATATTCTAAAAAAAGTCAGTCAGCATTTTCTTAAGAATTGAGAGCATTAAGTTTGACTTTTCCCTCCACTCAGTTTTGGCTTCCTTCAGTACAGACCTCTTTTTTTTTTTTTTTTTTAAATTCATTACTATTTAAAGAAGCAAATTGACACACTAAAAAGAAACCTCAGACACACAACCACTGTGGTCAACAAGAATTAAGTTTTGTAAGCGGGAAGGTAAGTGTAGCTGTTTGAATAGAGGAAAATCAGAAGAAAATCCAGGAGCAAAATTAAGTAAAAAACTCAGTATCAACATGATTGGGTAGAAACTAAAAGGCCACCAGGCATATGCAAAAGGAATAAAGTGGTGATAAAAATGAAGTATTAAACATTGGCTATCTCACTCAGCTGCATGTGGTGGTGCACACCTGTAATCGCAGCACTTGGGAGGCTGAGGCAGGAGGACTGCCAAGAGTTTGAGGCCAGCTTGGGCTACATTGTGAGTTCAAGGCCTGCTTGAACTATATGGTGAGATCCTGTCTCAAAAAATGAAACACACTATCTTATGCTATGCTATATTATAAAGTATATCTTCATTCTCTCTCACACTCACACAGAAGACTTTCATTTTATTCTACTCCAAAGAAAAGCCAAAATGTTGGTAGTCACAGAACTGATTTCACAGAACTGGAACCAGTAGTTTTGAGGCACCGAGCTAGTGTTACCACACAGAAAAACTAGGAACCTCTTGTCTAGAGACTTTTCATAGTTTCAGCATTCCACTGAAAGAAAAAAGAGAACTAAAGCATTGTTTTTTAAAAAGACGAGGAACAGGCTGGATCCAGGCTTAGACCAGTCAGGGTTTTTGTCTTGCAGCAAAAGTTCACAGCCTCTGTGCGCTAGGTAAACTCCTTTTCAGCCTCCGCAAGGCAGTTGGGGGTAAACGTTCTGAAGGTCATAAATCCCATAACTTTAAAGCAAAAAGAATAGTAATATGACAACACCAACGGACCGCTAACAGTGCCTAATGCTTCAGCCAAGAATTCAATTAGGCTAATTGAATTTTCTTGATTTTTGCAAAGCACAAAAACTCTGAATAGTTCAACGGCTTACCTACCAGATTAGTTCATTTTAACACTTAATATATTGATACCAGGCACAGGCATTATACACAGCCACAAATACAGAGAGGGGCTGGGTCCTTATAAACAGAACTTGGCCTCTGATCCTCTAATCAAAAAGAAAAGCAATCAAGTCTTGCGCGCTTCATTCAGGACCTGCTCCTCGAAGGTTCAACACAGTTTAACTGGCGTCCACATATTAAGATGTGAACGAAAATTCTGCAAGCTGTAACGTCCAGACTAAGAAGCACAGTGCAGTGCCTACATATGAATCATCCTAGAAAACGAAACAAGAGTCCTAGGCCCATCGGACCTGCATAAAGGGGCCTTGAATTGCAGGCAAAACCAAACCCACCCAGGGTCGAGGCTGCTGGGGGTGGGGGAGAAGGAGCGAGCGGAGAAACGGGAAACAGCGAGCCAGAAGCTAGCAAGTCGGCCAGGGAAGTGGAGGGGCGGGGCAGAAAAAGAACAGTAAGTTACCATGCCGCCAAGCACTGCGTCCTGATCGTCGGTGAGGAGCAGCACCACATTGGGCCTCCGAAAGCCCGCCGCCAGCCCCGGAGACCCCAGGCAGCCGCTCAACAGCAGGAAGAGCAGCGGTGCTGGGCTACAGGCAGGCAGGCGACGGTGACTGTCCCACCGGGGCCCACCTGGAGCCCCACGGAAAAGCCGCATGGCTGACAGTGCTCCGGGAGTAACCCGAAGGGGAGAGGGTGCAGCGACCCACAGATGACCGAAGAGCCAGGCCCCAACGAGCTACCGTGTGAAAAGACCAAGGCGTGAAGGCCAGCCGCCGGGGTCAGGCGCTCTCGCACCAGGCGCGATCACGTGAACTCGAGGCAGGGGGCGGGGCACGCCGCGTCGTCACGTGACGGGATCGTGGGCGGGGCTTCGGGCGGGGCAGCGCGGGGGGAAAGAGACTGGAGGGAAACTGGACTGAGGCTGGAAAGGAGCCAAGACAAGAGGGCGGTTATCTGGTAGGACCTGTTTCTGATCGCTTGTTGGAGAATTTAAATTGGAAGAAAGAGATGAAAAGCAGGAGAAAAAAAAACAAACAGGAGTCAGCAAACACTAATCAATTAAGGAAATGACAGGAGGAGTGTACCTGTCCTATACAATAAGATTTATTGGCGAATAAAACCTGGGCTCTACACATCTTAATTCCCGAATTAAGGAGCCGTTGTTCAGGGCCCGTAAGTTTGTTTTTTTTAGTTTTCTCAGCGTCGGAAGATAGGGCTTAGTATTTTCATTTGGATCAGCTGTTACATTTGGCGCTGCATTTCAATTCAGCTCTAACTCCGAAGCCTGATTATGTTCTTCAGCTGACATCTTGGTTTCAGTTTTGGTGCAGATATCTTGATGGCTTTATTCTTAATACAGTATTCATTCCTTGGTGAATTTTTGAAAGCCTGCTTAGATGTTGGAGGATGTGCACTTGAACATATACAAAACCCTGAAGCGTGGTCACCCAAAGGCATTATTAAGTAAACTAAAGAAAAAAAATTAAATGAAACTAGGAGCTCTGGAACAAGTCTATTTTGCTTCCCCGTTGATAAATATACCTGGTGAGGTAAATTGTCAAATTATATCCTCAACTCAATACAACACTACCTCCTTGCCAGTAGAAAAGTACATTTTTAGAAAGATTGCACGGAGACAAGAAAAGTTTTAACACTCAGGAAAACATTGTACTATAGGGTAAAAATAATTGTGGAAGCACTTTGAAACTGCTTATATGTAACTATATAGTTTATGCAAAGAAAGTAAACCTTCAATCTTCAATTTTATTTGCTGTGTGGGGGATGAACACTAGGGCTTCATGTGTGCTATCTGCTACCGGCACTGGGTCATTTTTAATACCTTTTTTTTTTTTTTTTTTTTGGTACCGGGGGTCAAACTAACGGCACGCTTACAAGGCAGGTGCTTATGCCGCTGAGCTAAATCTCCAGCCCCATTTTTAATACTTTTTTAAAAGGGTTTTTTTTTTTTTTTTTTTTAAGACAAGTTCTCCTTCAAACTGGCCTTGAGCTCACTGTGTATCCCAGGCTGGCTTGGAACTCACCATGATTCTCCTGTCTTAGCCTGTAGAGGCCTGGGGTTACAGTCGTGTGCCACCATGCCCAGCTATCTTTTTCTTAATTTTTAAAGAAAATAATAATTCATAAGGGAAAATGTAATTATACATAAATTTTTAGATGATCCTGTAGATTCTGACATGGAGGACACAAGAGGACAAGAATTGTTAAAAGTAGGCCAGTTAAGCAGAGAGAGAGAGATGATTGAACGGGGGCAAATCCAGAGTTTGTGAATCCTAATGCTTGTGTATAATTTGACGAGTCAAGACTTTAGCAGAAAAAGAATAGCAATTGGAAATACAAAATCAAGTGAAAAAATAAATATATATTTAGATTTTTTTTAAAAATAGGGGGTTTTTTTGTTTTTTTTTTTTGAGACAGGGTCTCACTTAGTAGTCTAGGCTGGCCTTGAGCTCACTGTGTTGCCCAGGCTGGCATTGAACTTGTGGGGATCCTCCTGACTCAGCCTCTTGAGTACGAGGATTACAGGCATGTGCTACCACAAGAGGCTCAAAACATAGATTTTTAAAGTGGAAAACTATTACAAGTAATGCAAAATTTTAAAATAACAGTTTTTCTAACTGCCTGATGTACCTCTTTGTGCTTCATCTCCTACATATTATATGACTACTTAGTCTCTTATACAACAATAGTTTGTAATGTTTTCAAAAGAGAATGGATAATCTAATCTTTTGTTGGTGATCAGTTTGTTTTATTAGTGATGGTTCAGAAAATTTTTTTCAGTGACAGCCATGCTGGCCAAGAAGAGAACCAACGAGTCAAACCACCCTTTCTGTGAGCCACCAGCGGCCATGTGGACCAGGAAGAGAACCAAGAAACCAACCCATCCTTCCCATGAGCCAGCTGGTGTGTGGGCTGGAAGACAAGATGAGCCCCCCATTCAGGCAACTGGCTTATTGAGAGGAACACAGGCTGGGGTGATAGCAACTGAGGTACAAGAACAACTTGCATTGATTGATTGACTTTGTAGGCCTAAAGCCAATAGTTTGAGCATCTGTTTAGAGGATAACAGTATGTTATATAGCAATTATGGGGGATCTCCTTCTGTCTTGTTTTATTGTTCTCATTGTTTTGTTCCATTTTATTGTTTTGTTTTAGTCCCTTTAAAAGAAAAATGAGAACAAGATTAGCTCCCCATTTACCTCAAAATCTGTGCTCATAGGAGATGATGTGTATGAAGTAAAGTGTTGGTTAAGAAAAAAATTTTTTTTCACCTTCATAGTTCATTATTTAGGAAGTTTATCAAATTTCAGATAACTGTTATTAATATCTTATTGGATATTTCAAGGTTTTTGAAAATAAAATTAGTAATCTTATGTATTTTAATTGAAAACACTGTCATCCTGTGGTCTGGCAAGCTGCAGCCACCCCAGGGCGGGGAAACCAGAAGCAAGAGCGTCTCCTGAGATCTGCGCCATGCTGGAACTTAGGGCGCCGAGCCAACCAGTAAGCAGCCTGCTACCTACCAGGGCCTTAGAACCAAACATACCGTACCCCCCCCCCCC